>OVAX01000234.1:0-102770 GCA_900406405.1 Lepidium africanum | reverse complement strand
ATATGACAAGATGAATAATATGATATTCTACAAAGATAATATAACACATTTGAAATTTTTACATAATAAATAAGTAATTTATTGATATTATATGTAATTTATAAACATTAATTACAAATACCATCTCTATTAGTTATAAATTATAATCGAAATATCTAGAAATATAATAAAAACATACTTTTATGGTGTAAATTTTGGTTTCAAATTTTGAGACTTCTAATTTTATATATTATATTTTTTTGGGTCAATATTGTGCCACAACTGGCCGGCCCATTAGCTAAGTTCCTACATAAATGTATGTGGTGTGACTCGATCCCTGGTTGTGCAAGTGTGCCTGCCATTTAGTGGACTTACCGCCTGCCACTGGACTAAAGATCACTTATATTTTTATGAAAAGAAGAAACATAATAGTAAAATTCAAAAAGAAAGATATAAATTGTTAGTGAACCGGGTTTTAATATTGACCCGGACAACCGGTTTTACCGGTTTTTGACTGGTTTTACGGGTTTAACTTAAATCCAAATTTTAATTCAACTGAGACCGGTGTTAGTAGCGAGTTACAATCCAACCGGTCAGATCGGTTGGTCCGATCCAGTCTTCAAAACACTGACTAGAACTGATGATAATAGTTGATGTGGTCTCATCTCTGTTAGCTTTACAGAAAAAAAAAGACTATCATAACAAACAATAAATGAAAAATCCTAGAACTTTTCCTGTCAATTAAAATATCAGTAATATTGTTATTTAGTTCTCTCTTCTTTGGATTTGCAATGAGAACTTCAGTGCATAATATAAAGAGATGTGTGGACAATGGATCTCCCTGTCTTAGTCCACGATTTAGAATAATCATTCCTGAGGTGATCTGTTAAATAAATAAAACAGAATATTCCACATAGTGAATACAAAACATAATATGCTTTATCCATTTTTATGAAATCTCAAATTTTCCAATAGGCTCTTCACAATATTTCATTTCACCCTATTATAGGCTTTGTGTAACACCTGCGTCCCGCGGAACGGACGAATGATTACGGATAAGACTGTGAAATGCTGAGATGGCATGATTGGAAGGTGAAAAATGTCTAAGGGAATCTGAACGTACATGAAAAATGAGTTAAGTATATGGGTTTCTGACATGGTTTGTGAAATTCGGACAAGACCGTGGTTTTAGGACAAGTTGGTCAGAACAGGACAAGTTGGTTGGGGTGGATAGGGTTGTCGGATTTGGACAAGTATGTCGGATTCAGAGAGGACTAATGTTCGGACCAGTATGGTCATGGTTCGGACAAGAATGCGGAACTTTCGGGATATATTGGTTAGTGTTCCGACAAGATTGACTGGACAGGTCTGGTCTGGTATGGACTGACTGTACCGCGGTAAGGAATTTGGTTCAGTTTAAGTGATTTGGTCTGACCCGTTTGGGGGATCGGTTAGGGTTTATGTGATTAGGGTTTCCGCATCTAAAACCCTATAAATAGAAGGATTTGTGGCCGCCGAAAAGGGAAGGAACGAACACAAGAAAACTGACCCGCGAAAGAGAGAAAAGGGAGAGGAACACAAATCTCCTTAAGGGGAGAAGGATGAGTTTCGAAGACAGCGTTTGGGTCATCTGAGTAGTCTATGACAGCGATTGAAGGGTTTCAGAGTGGAGATAAGAAAAGGTTGATCGCGAATCAATGGTGACCGAGACATGAATTGATAGGAGTGATACATGATTAGGTGAGCTCGAAAGTGTGAAGCAATCTGTGACAATGATCGAGATATTTTGGTTCCAATACAGGAAGGCTTAACAGCGGATCAAGCGTGATCGAGGGAATCTGAGCGTGGTTGATGGATATGCGACTAGTATCGATGAAGCTTCGATTGTTATTGACCAAATACGCGAAAAGGTGATATTGAATGGGAACTTGGTCGAGTATTTAAGAGTTTGGGTCGAGTGATGATTAAACAAGGGCGATAAAATGTGTCAAGATTCCTAAAAGGTAAAACGAGGGTCAACGAATCTACGAGTTGGGACGAGGAAGACGTGATACATACTGATGTATATTGACTGATGTCTGGTACTACCGTCAGGAAGGTGATCGTTGGTTGGGGACAGATCATGGATGGTCTCGGAGGAGCCGAGCTATCTCTCTTTATTACTTGGTCACTTTATGGGGTGGTTGGCTGTAGAGGGCAGACGAGTAGGTAAGGCAGACGGACAAATAGACTGAGCAGTAGTTCTGCTTGGAGTTTTTGAGTTTCTTCCATTGGGAAATCTACCTTCTACATTTTGCAATACAGTTTAAGAAGTTGTTTGTTGCCTCCATTGCACTCCTAGTCCATGCCTTGAGTATCATATCTCTGAATCCCTGTGTACGGGGCCATCTTTTGTTGAAATAGAATGTAGTCATGAAGCTTGAGTTTCCAATATAATGGTAGTGTATAAAGGTCTGTGGTCGGATCCCATGATGGGCAGATAGGTGGTAATGGTTCTTGTGTAGTTGAGCATCCACTCAGTGTTACAGTAGCTACGGTCTAGCCTATATTGTATCTAGGTGTTGTTCATGCTGCCCATCCAAGAGTAGTGGGGGCCTGTGTTGAGAATTTCTCTAAGTCTGCAGTTCCTCAAAAAAAATCTGAAAGGTATGAAAGAGTTTTCCAATCTACTAGGACGTTCAAGTTTGTCCTCATTGTTGAAGATTTCATTAAAATCCCCTATAAGAAATCATGGTTTAGTTCTGATTTCTCCAAAGGATTAAATCATGTCTCATACTTCAGGTTTGAGGTGAGTTATTAGGTGTCCATAAACAAATGTGATTGCCACCGAATTGTTGCCAATGAGGAAGGTTCCATCAATATAGTTGCAGCCGCTACTGGTTATTGGAACTTGACATGGTCATTCCAAAAGATTGCCAAACTACCACTTAATCGTCTTGGCTCTACTGTAAAGAGATGGTCATAACCTGTCCATTTTTGAATTGGAACTAAGTGTGAGTTGTCATTTTTTGTTTCCATGAGGTACTTACTTAACATTTATCAACAATAATTTTCTGAAGAAATAATAATTAAAGAAATACAATGAACGATGAGAATTCGAGGTCTGACTTTGACTGGCTTTTTTATGTGTTCTTCCTTTTCCTCCATTTTCGAGTCAAATTCTTAAAATTCATCGATCATTCTTCTTCTTCCTCTGATTCTCCAGAAAAACCCTAGCACCGTTGCATCATTTTCCTTCAAATCCCACGATAGATTTATGTTTCAAATGGAGAATAATTAAGGTCAATCAATAAGGAAATCGAATCCTTGTATACTCACAACCGTGATCGATCTTCTTTCTCTTGGGGAGGCTGAGAGAGAAAAATGTCATCGGAGATTGAGGTGGTGGAAGAAATCCAACCGAATACGAATGAGAACGGAGAATCGAGTTCTAAAGGGCTTGAAGGAGAGAGCTTGAAGAACGATGTGTATACTGCAGCGGCTTACGGTGATTTGGAGAAGCTTCATAGGTTGGTAGACTGTGAGGGTTGCTCTGTTTCTGAGCCAGATGGTCTTGGCTACTATGCTCTTCAGTGGTCTGCTTTAAATAATCGCACCGCCGTTGCGCAGTACATCATCGAGGTTACAACGTTGTATCCTCTTATGGGTTTTCCTCAGACTGGGTTTTGTGTTTTAGCTCGTGAATGTTTGGTAGTTGTATTAAACGTATTGTTTGTGGATGCTTGGTTTATTTCTCTATGTAGCTTATTCGTTGCCATTGTGTATCTTCTTTTAGTGTGTGAAGTGTGAACCATTAAGCATGAGCGTTAAGTTTGAACTGGAGTTCGGAAGTTTGCTAAAAACTTTTACCAAAAACAAAAAAGTCTCTAAAAACTAAACGTCTCGATTCCGCTTTTGCAGCATGGTGGAGATGTAAACGCGACGGATCATACTGGACAGACTGCATTGCATTGGAGTGCTGTTCGTGGTGCGGTACAAGTTGCAGAACTTTTACTACAAGAAGGTGCAAGAGTAGATGCAACTGATATGTATGGCTATCAGGTTCATCTTCTCTTTAACTACTTTTTGTGTAAAGGAAATTTGTATTTTGTTTGAACGCTAGTCATCTTTATTGCTTAAGGAGGTTGAAATTTTGAGGTCTTCTTGTTCTCAAACTTTCTTAATAAAGTTTGCCGTTTGCGTTAAATTTTACTTCGGGAGCCTGTCAAATTTCCCTTCTCTTGCTTTGCTATCAGTATATTCTTATTGATAGCCATCTTAAACTGCTTGTAGCCAACACATGTTGCAGCGCAGTATGGTCAAACTGCTTTTCTCTGTCACGTTGTCTCAAAGTGGAATGCTGATCCTGATGTGCCCGATAATGATGGAAGAAGCCCCTTGCACTGGTATATTGTTGCAAAGTGGACTCGCCTTCTTGACATTGTTAATTATATATTACTTAATGGCTATTTTTATGTTTTCAAGATTTAAGGATTTCATGCTCATATGACTGTCTACTTTGGTTTAGTTGTTTTATTTCACTCTAAATTTGGATTATAATCTCTTATCTTTATTTTTAGTTATGTTCTTATGCTGGTATGTGAATTCTTTTGTTATGAAGATCTGTGAAAAATGTATTATTGTTTCCATCTAGAGACTAAACTTATCTTGTTTTCTTTCCCCTTAGTTCTTATGAGAGCTTGTTACTGTTTTCCTTTTTTTTTTTTTTTGACAAAAAGAGAGCTCGTTACTGTTGCATGCATCATTTTTAGTTTGCTTATGTTAACCTCCAAATATTATTGTTATAATCAGTCTTTATTCAGAATACAGTTCTAATTTTTCTTTTCTTTTTCGTCACATGATTTGCGAAAATCAGGGCTGCATATAAAGGTTTTGCAGATTCCATTCGCCTACTTTTATTTTTAGATGCATATAGAGGACGGCAAGACAAAGAAGGTGATTTACAAACATAAATTTTCTTTGAAATGCTCTTTGTTTTTTTTTGGGGTTAGACTAGAAAACTGTGCGTTTCTTAGATTTTTTCTCCATTCTTTTGACTTTTATTATTAGGCTGCACTCCCCTGCATTGGGGTGCTATACGAGGTAATTTGGAGGCTTGCACTGTCTTGGTGCAGGCTGGGAAGAAAGAGGATTTGATGATTACTGACAATACTGGGCTTACCCCCGCACAACTTGCTGCTGAAAAGAATCACAGACAAGTTTCCTTTTTCCTTGTACGTATCTGTTTCACTTACTTCTGTTCCTCTGACAATTTTAAGTTATACTGTTTTTCTGATGCTTTTGTAGTGGCTACTACTGCTATCAAGAACTGGTAGTTGAATCATTCTATTAGCCTGATGTCTTTTCTTTCTTTCTTTTTTTTTTCCGCAATAATTTGTATCTCGTTAGACTTTTGCATACCTGGAAACATAGTGTTCTTGTAGCTGTACCATGTCAATTTCTGCAAGCTTGTAGATTTCCTTATTCGTTAAAAGTAACAGCAATCTAATTAAATTTTGTGACTTTTATTTAAAATATTCTGTCTGATACACACCACTGTGCAGGGTAATGCTAGAAGGCTGCTTGAAAAGCGCTGTGATGGAAGCAGCCCCCTTGGAAGAGTCTCAAAGTTGGGACTTGCTCCAGTTCTTTGGTTCATGATTCTGCTGCTTCTACTCATATATACTAATTCGGTTGTTTTGGGTAGTTAGCTTTGCCTTCTTGAATATCCGTTATGTGCTTAAGTAACTCTTCTAGGCGTGCTTATCATTTTCTGAACCCTTGGGTCATTGCAGCGTCCAATCTGCCAAAACTAACAAGTGGGCTTGCTGTGCTTGCCTGGCTGGGATTCCTTCTTGCATCTGCAGGACTAGTTTTGTTTTACCGTTGTACCAGGTATATGTTCACCTTATCTTTCTTTGAATTCCATCTTGTATATCTTCTAAAACTGGCATTTCTGTTTTTTGTTGTCTGATTATTGTTGCACTGTATCTACTTTATGCGTAAAGTTTTTATATCCACGTGGCCCTTGCAGATTAGTATTTTACATGATAGTATTCTCAATTCTCTTCATGGTTTCACTCAATTCACCTTGCCCTTGCAGATTGGGATTTTATCATTTTAAGGCCTTTACTTCTCTGCAGTCGTAATTTCTACTAAAAACACCTTATCGTTCGGAGTAGTTGTACGAAAATATCTTTATATCAATAGATTTAGTTTTTCGTATTGGTTTATGTTATATTTGTTTTGTTACAGAAAGGATCCAGGCTACATCAGAATGAATATCCATGATCCGCAGACCATGAAAGATGATGTCAGTACCATTCCTTATTGGTTTTTCAGTTTGAGTTACAGATTTGTCTATGTTATCTGATTAGGTATTATCTCAAATGTTATTATTTTGTTCGAGTGTCATTACAGATTTGTTTTTTCCCCTATACAGGAACCATTGTTGAAAATAGAGCTAAATAACCCAGCTTTGCTTGCTGGGAATTGGACGCAGCTCTGTGCTACATGCAAGGTACCTACTCAACTTTCCTTCTATGTTTTCTTAAGTCTTGAGACCAAATATCTAATCATCAACGCAACATCATGAAAGTGACTCCTATGCGTCCACTTCTTTATTTTTTATTTTCAATCCAGATTATCAGACCTCTTCGAGCAAAGCATTGTTCCACCTGTGATCGTTGTGTAGAGCAATTTGATCACCATTGTCCTTGGGTATCAAATTGTATTGGAAAAGTAAGTAGCATTCTAGTTTAGTTTAACTAAATCTAAACTTCCTGTTTCCTTTTTCCTTTTTCTTTTGATTTCACATAAGTTACTGTTTCTTTCGAAGATGCTTAAGACATTCTTAATAATTTAACTGTTTTATGCGTGTTGCATGCTTGGGTATAGAAATCAACAGAGATGTTTTTTGGCTTTATTTATCTCGAGCACGATACTAATCTGTGCATTGCATTTGCTTTTCAATAATCACTCATGCAGAAAAACAAGTGGGAATTTTTTCTTTTTCTTTTACTTGAAGTTTTAGCAATGCTGATAACTGGTGGCGTCACTCTTGCAAGTAAGTATGATTGTAATTAAAGATGCCCTTTTATCGTGATATGTAAATTTGGGGAAAACTTTCAGACAAAATTTAAATGATGTATAATACACATGCAGGAGTCTTAAGTGACCCTTCAGCTCCATCTTCTTTTGGACCATGGATCACCCATCTCGCTACCAATCATATGGGTGCATTATTCTTTCTACTGGTGGAATTCTGTCTCTTCTTTTCAGTTGCGGTCTTAACAGCCATGCAAGCATCACAGGTGAGCCCGCATTCCTTTGCTTCTTATTTGCATGTCTTTGTTCCTCTTGTAATCTAAATGGTACAGTGACTGTTCTTTTCTAATTCACTCCCCTGGATTAATTTTTCTCTAAAAACTAGCTCCAGTGGAGCTAGAACTAAAACTCAGTATATAGACTAGAGAGGATATATCTACTTTGATGGTGTGATGGTTTCCCTCATCCGGTCTGTTCTTTTTTCCTTTCAGATATCAAGGAATATTACCACAAACGAAATGGCTAATGCATTGCGGTACAGCTACCTGAGAGGTCCAGGCGGTCGCTTCAGAAACCCTTACGATCTTGGCTGCAGAAGAAACTGCTCAGATTTCTTGGTAAAAGGTTATAACGAAGATATTGAATGTAATGAAGAAGACGCAACAGTACGGCAAGAGGGTATTAGCATGATGCAGATGCAGCGGAATTTGAATCTTCAAAATGGCAATGGCCACATTGCAATCGATGTTAACCCGATACATAATTCACAGTCAGGACATGTTCATTCTTCCAACTGCAGCCATAGCCATAGTAATAAACCAAAGAATGATAGTGTTCCTGCGGGTTTGGGACTCGGTCTTGGTCGCAACTCATCCCGACCTGTTGTACCTTAATTACGGCCATGTCACAATTTTTATTCAAATGTGCATTTGTATTTGCTCTTATGAATTCATTGATAATATCGGCCCCAGCTTCAGGTGAAGATAGTAATATAACAGAAATAGTTGTACATTATGATGTATGAGCTGAGTTATGGAAGTTTGAGTCTGAAAAGTTTGATTAGTACATGATTTTCCTAAATCACATTCAGATGCAAAAATTTATCACAAACACACCGTTACATTTCATATGTAACAACGAATTACAAGAAACTGATCTGACTCCTGCACCAAAATCTTGTGGAGAAAAGGAAAAAGAAAGAAAAGAAAAGTCTTATTAACCCAAGTGAAATCAGAGTTAGAAACTAATGAATCACAGTCACAACTCGCCCTGTGACAGAAGAAGAAGAATAAGTCTGCAAAATGTCTCTGCGTTGCTTCACTCCTCGCCAAATCAATCGTATGAATGTTACACAAACAAAACAGAACATATATTAATATATGTTGCTTCCTGTCTACAAAAATCTGAATTTGAATTCCTATACCACTACACAAAACCTGCAAAGAGAGGATACTTCGTGGTTAGATGACTTAAAACTCAAGTACCATCCAGAATGTGAACATCTTAGTTCAGGTCAAACAAATAAAAGCATTACTTGTAACAGTTTACAATAGGTAAAAAGAATCAGTTAGGTACTATGACAGGGCATACAATGACTATGCAATGGACAAAGCATAGTTTAGTCTGAATGAGTTATTTCAACATCTTGAACCAAAGCACATAAGGGTCAGACCCAACACTGGCCAATGACATTCTTGGTTCCTTAAACCTATTACGGGAAAATCTTTTTCAGTTTCCAAATTCGCACCAATATCCTTAGAAAACTATTGCAAACAGATTCCACCAATTTCTATGGAATTTCCAAGGAAATTAACTTAATAAGACAAAAAGGTGTGGATGTTTTGATATATTATAACGTTGCTGTACCTTGAAATGAAGCTTGATCAAAATAATGACCAAATCCGTTGTGTACTACTTCGTAATGGAAACCCCTTCAACCACGTTGGATTCCTGTATTTGACACATAAAATATATCTTCAATCCTCCTCTTTAATATCTCTTCCAACTGGTCTGAAGGGATCCCATTTTTCCATTGTTTTGCTTCATATATCTCGTTAAATATCTCTACTATCTCTTCCATGTGAAATTTTAGATCTGCAGTAATGAAAAAGGATCAAATTAAACATCACGACTTATATTTTTCAAACTCGTTGTTAAGCTTAGATCACGTACTACCTCGTAAAGTATTGTCTATCACATAATCTTCACTTATCACCGCAATAACATCATCCTTACAAATTTCAGCTAACTCAAATTTCTCCACTGCAGCTTCTAAAGTCTCTCGCCAGAGTGGTTGGTCAAATTTGTACTCCATAATTGATTTCTCATAGAGTACAGCACACAATAAAACATCTAGCCATGACTTTAGCCTTCCTACTTCATCTACTGGGTTACCTTGCGTGGAGCTACCCAGCACTTGCTTGCCTGCTTGAGAAGTTTCACTTTCCATTTTGGTTTCCAGAGTTTTCAACGCTTCCATACACTTTTTGATATTGCTTTCGGCACTTTGATAAAACTGTACAACATCTGCATATGGCCATGTTTTCAAATCAAGGTGACTGACAAGCACATAGTACCATGAGAGTCTTGCTTCCTCAAACTGTTGTAGACCTAGTGCCTGAAAGACTTCGTAAAAATCTGGCTTTATTTTCATGGCCTTGTTGTACTTCTCTTTTGCTTTAGCGTGCTCCTTTTGAGCGCATTCATAAGCAGTTTTAACTTGTTCAGAAACAGATTCACCAGAAGCATCTCGGAGGAGGCTCAATCTTTTCCTTGCCCCTGACATGTGCACATTTCCCAACTTTAACAGTGATCGTGCTGCAACTTCTTGGAATTGCTGAGCCGCTCTGTCAAAAGGCCCTTGAGCTTCATCAGCGGTTATCACCTCTTCCATAGCTTCTGGATTAAGTTTCATTCCAAGTTCTTGAAGATTCAAGCATGTATCAGAATCAATTTTGGCCTGGATCTTAAACAGCTGAGCAAAATCAATCATCCAATCTTCAACTTTACATATACCATTAATCTTGGTTTTAAATGAATCAGCTGTTGTTTTGAGTTTTTTCATCTCAACTAATTTTCCAAAAAAGGGATCCTGCTCAGGGCTAACGTCCACTACATAGAACCTAAGAGTATTCCGTGACCTTACTGATACCTCACTCATTCTTAGCTCTTCATCTGTTGTGATTGTCACTAAATCTCCTTCTTGGTCCTTGTACTTTATATGAACTGCCCTTAAGTTGGGGAAACGCTCATGAACAACTTCCCTAAGTTGAAAAAGAGTGCAGTTTACAGGCAATTTAGCCAATCTTATGTCATCAGCGTATACGAATTTCACAGACTTCTGTACAACTTCAACACCTATATCCAAAAGTTTCTCCTCAATTATCACTTTTTCCTGCTCCTTACCTTTTTTCAACTGTTTCCCTTTTACTTTCCTCTTGCTTTGCTTATCGATAATCTTCTCCTTGCCCTTTTCAGCTGCAAGATTGTTCTTCCTCTGTGTCTCTGCATCCTCACCATCACTCTTCTCTTGCACTACATTGCTCCTTTTCTTCTTCTTAGCTCGTGCCTTGGCTTCTTCAGCCCACAGAAAAAGGGAAGCCTCAAGAGGTTCAACATAATCTTCAGGCAGCTCAATCACCGAATCGTTGACCCTTAACCCTTTTCTCTCTAGAGTTTTCTTAAGCTTATCAGAAATTTCTGATGCCATGGGATTCTTAGGATCCAGTTTTGAAACCGAACAAACATCTTTCAATGCCAAATCTAACTTATTCAACGCTTCATAACACCTAGCCCTCTTCAACAATGCTTTGTGATGATCAGGAGTGACACTAAGCGCTAAATCACATTCATGAATTGCTTTCACAAACTCACCAGGTTCCAATTGCATATAACATGAAGCCATATTAGCCCGAACATGAGCCACCTCTGCATGATCCTTGGGAAGAATCTTAATTGCTTCACCATATTTAAACATTGCACCATCATAATCTCTCTTCTGAAACAACTTGTTTCCTTCATCTTTCAATCCTTGTGCCTTTAAAACACAATCTACAGTTGAATCATCATCTCCTTGAACAATTTCATCCCCTAATTGACTTTGGCTTGTTTCAGCCTCTGGAGATTTCCCCTCATTCTGCTTCTCCATGGAAAAATCTCAGAAGCAAAAATACGAGAGATGATTCCAAAAATTTTACCAACGATTTCTACTCATAAGAGATTGATTCTACGTCGAAATCAAAAACAAAACTACAAACAGCTAATTTTTCAACAAAAATATGTATAAAAAATTACAAAAAGCCGTAGAAATTTACAGATAGAACACGAAACGTGTCTATCTCTTTGAATCGAGATCCTTAATCGTAAAAGAAAGATGGCAAAAATTCCGAGGAGAATATTAAATAATCAGAAATGGGTATTTCTCGGGAAAGAGATTTGAATATTTCTGGGTAAAAAAGATAAGAGAAGGAAGAAGATTTGGACCATGTGGCTCTCTGTACATCTGTAACGAGATAACTTTGTCTAAAAGCCACGACTCGTTGAGCCTACATTGTCATTTTTTTAAATAAAATACATCTTATGGAAAAAGGAAAGAGACGAAGGAGAAGAAGAATCGAATAATCGTTACTTTATTAATAAAAATGTACCATTAAATCTAATAAATAAGGAAACAATATGATTTGGGGAAAAGAAGACGAATCTAATTGACAAGTGCTAATACTTTACAGCAAACTACTCATACTTTATGATATGGATGATTACAATTATATGAGCTTGAAATTTGATTATTTTTACTTATTTTTTTATCGAAAAATAGTTCAGACAAACTTTGACAAAAATTGATTATTTTTACTTATATAATTTTTTGTAACTTATGAATTCTTAGGTCCAATGGAATGAGTCTAGACTATTTTTATAGACTGGTGTAATTCATTAATAGATTTTTACTTCCGAATATTTAAATAAGCTGAAAATATAGACTTACACTTGATGATCAAAAAATTATAACTTAATTTTAGAGATATGAAAGTTTTTTGGATATTTTGAAGAACTGAAATCTATTACGCTATATTTTACGTTGTTTATATATTATTATAGGTATTATATATAACTCAATCACACAACTACATTGTTCATCCATAGTGAAATGATATAAAGCACCTTTACTACCACACATATTGTTGTAACTTAGCCACAACGTTTTCATAAAAAGAAAGGAAAAATAATTAAAAAGACATAACAATTGTTAATGAGATTCATCAATGTGTTTAAGTCTTCAAACTTTATCAAATCAGACGATTCCAAAACAACTTTTTTAAGTTCACACGGTTTGTAAAGTTACTTTGAGACCTCTAAATAGATCATCAATACTACTTTACACTAATGACTCTCACTCATGACTTTTTCATATACTACAAACTTGTTTTTGGTCAGTAAACACAAATTTTCTAAATGTTATGATGTCCTAGTGAATTTCATGCAACAATGTATAGCTTTGTTGATAGAATAAAGCATAATTTATTTGTTTGGTCTCATTTTACAAGCAAAAGAAATGGAAAGATTTATAACGAAAATTTCCAAAAATTACTAAAGTCAAAGTTCCAATTAAGCCAAAGCAAATTTCCAAAATGCTGACTACATCATCAATAGCATTAATTACGAAATCTGCACACTAAAATCAAGTCCTACTTGAATTTACAAGAAAGTTGAAAATTCACTACACGAAGAAGGAACAGAAAAAACACGATACCTTCGTTCGCAAGGAATTGAGAAAAAGAGGAAAATATGAAACCCTAAATCTCGTTAATCTTGATCTTTATGTAAGAAGTAGAAGCGGCTAAGTTGTGGCCGGAACTCAGGACGGCGACGAATAAGAAGATACGACGGTTTAGCAATACTCGCCGCTAAAGATCTCCGAAATCTCTCAGCCTCGACACTACCGATCTTCGCAAGCGAATTCATCAACGCCACTTTTCTCAGATACAATCCACCATTAGTCTTCGAATTACCAGAGGTGTTTCTCTTAGGAGGCGAAATTAGGGTTTTGGATTTCTCATGTTCTAATCGGCGATGAAAAGCGCACCGGAACGAACCTGGGTGCGTCGTAGGAGAACACAAACACTTTGGCTTGCGATTCGAAACGGTGACGGAAGGAAAGGAATTCAATCGGAGGTTGAGATTGCAAGAAAACGAGGATCGTTGTTGATGATGATGATTGTTGTTATGATGTAATCTTTGCGAAGAAGAAGGGAGAGGACGTAAGACTGATGATCCGTTGTTGCTTGATGATCTTCTAGTAGCCGCCATAACTGCGCAAGTACAGAAACAGAATAAACCGAAGTTTGCGTTTTCTTTGGGTTTAATTATTTCTGTTTAAAAGATTCAGCAAATTCCGTTTGATTCGGATCTTCTCTATTTATAAAGAGAGTTTGGGACGAGAGAGCCTATCTTTTGACGCACATCTCTCTCTTGCAGTTGCATATATTGTCATGACTCATGAGGGTCAATATTGTCATTTGACTTCCTTTTTTTAATCATAAAACAATTTCCTTTTTTTGAGAAAAAAAAAACAATTTCCTTTTTTTAATATACAGAAAAAAACAATTTCCTTTTTTCTATGTAAAGAAAAAAACAATTTCCTTTTTTTATGTAAAGAAAAAAAACAATTTCCCTTTTCTTTCCAACATATAGTTCTTCGAGATTACACTTTTGTCAATTGTTTCAGCAGAGGAAGACATGAATCATACATAAACCAAGAACTATTTGGCATTATCAATATTTTCTTTTCCTTTTTGGTAACAAAGGGTTATGGATTTTCGGTCCATACATCCTCTTGGGGTCTGGATAGCCTATGTGAATAGCGGTGGACACAGAGCAAATATCCAGAACAATTTTGATATTTGTGATTTGCTCTTTTTTAGTTAAATATGTGATTTTGTGATTTGTTTTGATCCGGATATACATTTTTTCTCAAATATTTGCGAATAATTTGGTTCGATTCGTTTTTAATATATTAACAAAAATATAATACGTAAAGATGACAAAAAATATATTAAAAACCAATTTCAAGCCAAAATAAATACTTTTTCAATATAAATTTTTAAAAAGCAAATATAACTAATTATTAAGGATTCAAAACTTTTAATCAAAATATATATTACCATAAAAGTAAAATAAAAACAATAAATAGTACATTTTATTCATCTCACAACACTATATATATTTTTATATATAAATACATGATTAAGATTTAAATATATTTATATTAACAAAGGGATCGGAGCGGATATCCGCTCTTTTGAAAATATGATATTAGATATTTGATTTTTTTAACGGATATTATATTTTGTTATTTGCTTTACTCCAAAACTTTACAGGTATCCAAAATTTTCAGATCGAATAAAGCAAATATCAGATCGAATCGGATCTTGCCCACCCCTACATGTGAAGTATCCTTTCCAGAGTGAAGATCGAAACAATGACCTTATAGTCACATGTGGTACCTGACGTCCTCGACCAGAACTATTGACACTTGGTTATTATAAGTATCTTGCTCGTTAAGATATTTGCACATTGCTTTTGCTCTCGTGGTGCGTATATGAAACAGGCATCTTCAAATCGTGGACTGATTTAACGTAAACTCACCTCCATAAATTCCAAGATGGTAGATATCTTAACAACTGATCTATGGAATCTGTACTATTCCGCCATTTGTACTATTCTCTCCATATTCCAAGTATTTGTTGTTCCATCTATAAGTTCAGTAACTCTCAAACCTGGATTAAATGGCGGTATATACTCCTTTCTTTTATAATGTTTGGCAGTAAGAATATGACCAGTAGGAAAATAAGGAGAACGTAGAAATCGATGAATTAAACATAAATGATTTGCTAAAAGTGCTTGATTGAACATTGCAAAATCACGGAAGCCTAGACCACCTCTTGATTTAATTAGGAGTTGTTATTTGAAAAACACGAAGTATATAAGTAGATACTAGATTAAAGCAAGATGAAATAAACATCAGTTCCTACTATTAGCCATATGAGCTGTTCCTTCACTCCCCTGAGGGCTAATGACCATCTGCTTGAGCTTGATTCTACGGGGACAACATCTTCCATAGCATCATACCAATACACTTGTGTATCATCAAGAGATGGCGTAGTATCTTCTGCAATGGCTTCAGAAACTTCCTTAGCAAGTTTCCTCTTATACAAATCAGCAGGTATATATCGAATAGTACTTGGCCTAAATTTTGGTATAATCCATCCATCCATTTAAGAATATCCGAGCGCGAATCATCATTGCCTTGTGTTCCTTAGGGCTCCATGAGTCGAAATCTGTTGTTGATCTGATGATGCTGATATGAACATCGAGGTTTCGATGAATAATTGAACAATTCATACGAAGGAAAATCCCGTATGTAACTGATGCATATGTTGGAGTCCTTGCATTACAATCGAAGCATATCTTGTCCGCAGAATTTGATTTGAGTTTCTTCAAAAGAAGACTTTGATCGGTAGACATGTTACGCAGAGGCATGACGATGGCGATTCAGGATCCGATCGTATTGGGCTTATATGGGCCGGAATAGCTTTCTTAGTGGGCCTTAATATTCTTACTACCATAACGCTTGGTTTCGTCTTTACGATAACTGTACGGCCATTCCGACGCCAATCCCATCCGAGTCCCGGAGAAATCGATCGCTGCTGCTCTGTACCCTTCACCTTTGTAGATTGTTTCTCGCGAGAGGGAAAGAGAAGTTCGTTACTTTTTATCATTTTCTTTTAATTTTCCGTTTCACTTCCGTTAATTCTTCGTTTCATCTTATGAATGTTGAACCCTAAAATTGCTTTTTGCGATGTTAACGTATTAAATTTAATATGAGTTAATAGTGGATCTTCTAAGAGTGTTTGATTTATGAACAGAGGCGTACATGTAGTTTTGTTTATGGATGTGGATTTACATATTGTAAAGTGCTACACATTTGATTTGCTTGGTTGAAGAACTCATATTTTTATAGATTTGAAGTTCTGATTGTTTAATTTATATGTGAATTGGAAGGTACAGATTTCACCCTTTTGGTTGTACAATGTCACCGGATCATAGAGATAGCCATAGAAAGAGGTCTCGTCCTCAGTCTGACTACGATGACAATAATGGAAGCAAAAGGAGATATCGTGGTGATGATAGAGAGTCACATGCAATTGATCGTGATGATACTGTGTACCGATACCTGTGTCCAGTTAAAAAGATTGGGAGTGTTATTGGTAGAGGAGGTGAAATTGTCAAGCAATTGAGGATGGACACTAGATCGAAAATTAGAATAGGGGAAGCAATTCCAGGATGTGATGAACGTGTGATTACGATCTATAGCCCTAGTGATGAGACTAATGCCTATGGAGATGGAGAGAAAGTTCTTTCTCCTGCACAGGATGCATTGTTCAGGATCCATGATAGAGTACTTGCAGATGATGGACAAAGCGAAGATAGCTCTGAAGGAGAGCAACAAGTTACTGCCAGGCTGCTTGTTCCATCAGATCAAATCGGATGTATTCTTGGGAGAGGTGGCCAAATTGTCCAGAACATTCGAAGTGAAACAGGTGCTCAGATTCGAATTGTCAAGGACAGAAACATGCCTCTATGTGCCTTAAATTCAGATGAGCTCATACAGGTATGTGGGTGTTATGTGAATAACTTTCATTGCCTTTTCTTTTGTATAAGTGTCCATTAGCGAAACTCTTATGACATCATTTATCTTCTACCTACATTTCATGGTCACTTTTTCACTTATCCGTTTTGAATCTCCTTTATTTCCTAGATATCTGGAGAAGTGCTCATTGTTAAGAAGGCTTTGCATCAGATTGCCTCCCACCTTCATGAAAATCCTTCACGTAGTGTGAACCTACTTTCTGCTGCAATTTCCGGTGGATATCCTCCTGGTTCACTTATGAGCCATGTGGGTGGTCCTCGAATTGTAGGGATAGCACCGCTGATGGGTTCCTATGGAGGATATAAAAGTGATGCAGGAGATTGGTCACGCTCTTTACACCAAGCGCCAAGAAATGAACCTCAGGCGACAGAGTTTGTTATTCGGCTAGTTTCCCCAGTTGAAAACATTGCAAGTATTATTGGGAAAGGTGGTGCTTTAATCAATCAGATGCGACAGGAAACCAGAGCAACTATTAAAGTTGACAGCTCTAGAACTGAAGGAAATGATTGTTTAATAACTATATCAGCAAGAGAGGTTTGACTGTCGTTCAATAATCTCCTGTCTTTTAGGTAGTATTAGTTTATCCAGCTTTTCTTCCTTAACAGTTTCTAATCTGAATTAGGTTTTTGAGGATGCTTATTCCCCAACCATAGAAGCAGCTATGCGGTTGCAACCAAAATGTAGCGACAAGGTGGAAAGAGATTCTGGACTTGTTTCATTCACCACTCGTCTTCTTGTGCCAAGTTCAAGGATTGGTTGTCTTCTTGGTAAAGGAGGAGCTATCATTACTGAGATGAGAAGAACGACCAAAGCTAACATCCGTGTACTCGGGAAGGAAAATCTTCCAAAAGTTGCATCTGATGATGATGAAATGGTTCAGGTAAAATTCGAAATATGACAGTGCTATTCCTCTAAATGCCATTGCTATCTATCCTCAAATCCCTTCAGGTGAAGTGTTAACTGCAGAAGCAATTTTAATGCCCAGATCTCTGGAGAACTTGATGTTGCCAAGGAAGCTCTCATACAAATCACATCAAGATTAAGAGCCAATGTTTTTGACCGGGAAAGTGCTGTTTCTACGCTTATGCCGGTCTTGCCTTATGTTCCTGTTGCACCAGATGCTGGTGATAGATTGGACTATGATAGCAGAGATAGCAGAAGACTTGAGCGCGGAAATCCTTACCCTGGTAGTTATGGCTCAAGTGGTCTGCCTGTTGATGCTTATTCGCCTTACGGTGCACCAGTATGTCTTCCAAAAGGTTCCTTTTATGTGGTTTTTAACATTATACTTCTCTATCGATGACTCTTCGGATGTGTTTTTGTAGGTTGGTGGTGGTAGTAGTAGTACTGCATATGGAGTGTATGGAGGTTATGCATCTGGACGCAGTGGCAGTACTGGGTAAGATTTTTTTCTTTCCTGATGTATTTGTGACAACAGTATACCAAGTATTTACCCATTAGAAAATTGCGGTTATCAAGTTTTTCTAATGTACATGTACTACATGGACTTTTGCGTTTTCACTTGCCAAATACTTGCTGGTTGATTTTATCATGGGTTTTGTCATCAGGTTATCCAGCCATTCTTCCACCTATCGACGCAGAAACTATGATTACTAGAAACTACTGATGGGGGATTAAAAAAGGTTAGATTATAACATGGTTTTTAAAAGTCCTTTGCTTTTTATAAAAAACTTAGCTTAGCTAGTATTTTGCCCCAAGTCCATGACATAATCTGATCTGATCTGTCCCAGTGTCAGATTCTGATTCACTGTTTTTTTCCCTTTGTGACCTTTTCCCCGTCCCACCAAAACAGTGTGAGATCCTGAAGCCTGAAGCCAACCCCACTGCCCACAGTTGAAGCCTTTCACCAAACAAGATGACAAAGCTGAACCACCAAACTCTACCTAGGAGAACTGATTACATGTTGTGTGGATGGGATATTTAAGTTGTTTCATAAATTTCCATGTCCGCTTGTTTGTGACCAAAATACTGCCAAGCTCCTATCCATTAAGCCTTATCCCGTTGGCCTTGGCTGTAATGCTGTCTATCTTTCAATTTTACCTTTTTATTTCCTTGGATCAGATCCAGAGACCTTAGTTTGGTTGTGCGTAATTCCGTTTGTATGAATTATATAATTATGTTAAAATGCTCTCATGTACTATTGTTTTTTTACTTACTGCATGCTTAAGCCTTTATCTGACAGGTTTCGCTATCACAAACTATTACCTTAATAGTCTCGCAAGAGTCACTAAAGATCTTATGCAGGTTCTATTGCATAAGTGAGAATCTATTGGTTCTTGTCGACATGGTTCAGGTTAATCAACTACTTGGGCAACAACATTAAAGTATTGTTCCTTTTAATCGACGTGAAAGGTATATAAACTTCTTCTCCCTTGTGTTGTTTATTTGCACATATGCTTTTCTGCAAGCAGTTAAGATAGGTTGCAACATCTGGAGGTTGGAAACCAATCTTTTGATCATTGAGATTGTTGGTAGCTTCATCTCGCCATAAGTTTGCACGATTAACACTGCAAAGGCGGTTCGGTTTAGTAATCTAAGACTATGACTGCCTGGTTTTCTTGCCTGAGCCACCAGGTTTTGTTGCCGGTTTCAGGAAAAGATCTTCATTTCTAGAGTGTTGAAAGAGTTTTGTTTTACAATGTTGAAGTAACTAGAACTAGTGAAAGTTTTTTTTTTTGTAAGATTATCTGACTCATTTGTATATACTTTTTTTATTTTCTCGTCTTTCCAAATTACTTGGCCACCAAATTTGCAAGAATGAGAGACTGGGAGTACAAATGTGATTGAAATGTAAACCGAACTAAATCATATTTTACCGAACTTAAACCGGAGTCGCTTATATTTACCGGCGCTAAAAGGTTATAATGCTAGACAAAATGCGCACTCGTTAATCTTTTAACCATAACCACCTTTGTATCATTTGCAGCTTGTACAAAAACCAGGACAAGGCAGTGGATAAAATTACCTCTGCTCCAAGTTTTTGTTTGCTTTGAAAACCAAAAAATTTACCATTTCTATTACCTATACAATAACCTGAGTCTCCAACGTTTATTTTCATAATGTGAAGAACAAAACTTATGAGTCCTCCTTAGTGAACGTCTGAGGTTCACTGCTTGCAAAAGCCAACCATACAACCGTCCCCGTCAAGTAGAAGAATATTGATGGAATGAATAGAGACATCTACATGATAATCAGAACTTTGAGTAACTAATTAAGTAAGGAACATCATTGAAGGTAAAGTTAGTAACTTACAGTCCATGAGTGGGTTGAGTCGAGGAGGAAACCTGTTAGGGCCACACCTACTATTCCAGGTACTGCCCCCACTGTGTTAGTAATGCCCTGAAATAGAAAAAGATACCATGACATGATTAAAGCAAAAGCTATTTCATCAAACCGAGCTATAACTTCATAACTTATTGCTATCAAGCAAGGACTCAGGGTCGATCCTGAAAATCGCTTGTTATGATGACAGAGCAACAGACTAGGACCAAATGCTAGGCTCATCACAATATGAACTCTTCTTTGGTCACAGCTCACACATGTGAGAAGACTTAGATGAAAGGGAAGTAAGTAGAATTTTAGATGGAATCATATGGTTTGAGTGTGAGAACCACATGTACCAGAAGTATACTTGCATATTCGGGTGAGATGTCCTGATGTGTACAATAAAGTCCTGTAAAAAGGAAAAAGTGTTTGTTAAACCGATACAATAAACTCCTTCGGATGCATCTGCTTTATAAGATGTTACTCGATGACTCATTACATGGGATAAAAAAGTAAAAGATCTTAAGTTACCTGATAAAGCAAAACTTGATAGGGCCAAGCCTGCTGTCAAGATTCCTACAATTTCCCATGGTGGCAATCCAATATCCACAGATGAAAGTGTCATGCAGATAGCTGGTGACAAGAATGCAATCGTTTGACAAATCTTTCGGACCTACATTGGAAATTCCCAAGGAGTTTATACATCAAAGTGAGTAGAAGTTGATCTAGATAATTTGGAAACCGTTGGTGAAATTGGCAAAACAGAATCAAATAAGCAGTTGGGTAACTGAGACTAAAATAATAGATCTGCATACCGTGGTAGTCTCCACTCCATTTGTAATTAAGTAGTCAGCAAACTGTGAAGCAAGACTTGTTACAAGAATCGAAGCCAGTGGAGGAAGGATGGAAACCTGATCTTCACATCCAAATCCCAAAATGTTATATCTTTGCAAAATGCAAGCTGAAAAGGTTTTGCGATGTTCCATGGAAAATACAATTTAGAAGACAATTCTATACTTACCCAAGCAGCATCTCTCAGATTTAGATTCAACGCCTCACTGCATACCAGAAATATGATCACAATTACTCTCTTCATCAACAAAGATTGTATAACCATTAATGTATCTTTTAGAGAACAATTTAGAAGTAGTTTCATCTAAGCATGGGCCTGGAGAGTTTGTATTAAAAAAAGAGTAATGGTGCCACAACATAAATCAAGCATCAATCAGGTCATGAACTGAGAACATCTCTTGTACAAAATAGATTAATACAGCAGCTCAATCATTTCCCAGTAAAAGTGAACATGGTGAACAGTTTGGAAAGTGAACCCTCCAGTTACCTGAAATAAGTTGGAAGCCAAGATAAACAGGTATAGTGACCCCAACTTCCACAAAAGTGAGTGTATATCATTGCCCAAACAGCTGGGCTTTGGAAAAACGATTTCCATGGAATTTCCTGAAGTAAGATGCAGGAAAAATGAAGAATTGACGACGTTACGCAAACACAAATGTTTGTGGTTTTCAGAACCATTTGTTTGTTGGCCATTTTGGTGCAATTTCAAGGAGACATGTTCTAATAACTCAATATGATTTTTTTTTAAATAGTATGAAGAGATAATACTGGCATGCGACGAGGTAAGTTAGATTCGATTAGCTTCTTGAGAAACTTGATGTTAGCTAGAAGGTTATGCAGCCCTATTATAGTTATTGCAACTACGAATTGGGTGTAGAGACAATATAGACCTGAGAAAGTGGTATTGCTAAGAGAGTAAAGCCAGACATAGGCATAATATATGATAAACTAACCTTTAATGAGTTCCCCAGCTCTTCCCGTGTAGCGTTTTCTGTTTTAAGCGAATGAATGATCTCATCACCTATCAAACGAAGGGAAATCCTGATTGTAAATGGTTTTCAAGTCCATGATCCAAACCGGAAACTAGTGAAGTCTTAATCATTATAGTGTGATAATAAACAGACAACAAAAGAAAATTGGTTATGTGTACATTCTAAGAATTGTTTTACCCCCAGCACAGCTAAGCTCTAGTTCCAGAATTGAGATTCTATGAACTTAATACTGAATCAGAGATATATTTACAGGTAACTAGCATCTGTTACACTTCTATTCCACATGTTTATAAGAGAATGACTTTAATGTAAATCAAGGAAAAACTACACAGTAAGTTAATGTGTAATAGATACAACTGTGACATCTACGTTCCCTGGTAATATCCCAAATCTCAAACAAATTGTGGGACTTCGACAGGTATCCAAGAGTAAATAAAATTTGAATACCAAAAGGAATTAGGAACCACCTTTATATGAAACTTCCTCTTCATTAAGAAATTGAAACCCGATGAACCTTCAACATATAGAGGAAAACTGAGAATACAGAAATACTATAGTAGCATGGCGACACTCGGTATGAAAAAAAGTAAAGTCTGAAAACAATCCTTTGCAGCCAAACACAAGTTAATATGATTTATGCAAAACAGAACACGACAATGTTCTGAAAGTTTTTAGTGAGCACCCGATAAGACTTACCAGGCAACGCCAGCGAGACCAAATAAATAAAACACAGATTCCCAATTGAAGTTTTGGATAATTGGAGGAGCTAAGAGAAGCCTGTAGAGATAATAATGTCAGGTAGTGCAAGTCTCGAAATTGATCATTCATCTTTCTCACGGTCAAAAATCTAATCTTGGTTAGAATATCAACCATATAAGAAACAATGAAAAAAATAAAAAACCACATGTTTGTAACTTTCAAGGTTTTAAGTATCACATAAAATAAACCATACCCCAAAACACTTCCCAAACTTAATCCTCCAAATACAAAGCCTACTGCCCTTGACCGCTCCTTAACAGGTATCGTCCTGTACCCAGCAATTGAATAGTCGAATCAGCATATGAAAAAGGGGGCTACAAATTATAAAGCGAGATGAGCACTCTTCAAATTTACTCCAGATTAACACGTGCCTGGCAATAAGGTCCGTCGCAGCTGATGGGGAAACACCTTCTCCTATTCCCACCTGGAGTTACAAATCTCTGTGTTTAGACAAAGACATAATGTAAGGCTAGAGCAGGGTGGTGGGGCAGAGAAGGAAAGAGCTTAAGAGAGACTTCGTTCACTTTAGTATTTATGAGTTTAGCAAACTAATGAATGTGTAACACGACCATGACTCTAAAGAAACCAGATATGATTGCAAGAATCAGCATAGCAAAATAAACATATAGACTTGCTTACCAAAATTCGAGAAAAGATTAAACCAGGCATAAAACCAGCAAGTAGTGGAACAAGAGCTGTAGCAAAAGACCATGTAAATACACCAATCTCAAGCACTTTTCTGCAATAGAAAAGAAGATAAAGGATATGATTAGACAAAAGAAGGACCGGCCCTGAAAGCATAAGTGGTAAAGCCTAAAAATAAACTAACCTGCCGCCAAAAATCTTGGAAAGCCAACCTCCAGGCAACTGGCTCAAGGCATAACCCCAAAAGAAAGATGATTGGACCAGCCCAGCCACAGATGAACTCCATCCAAACTGGTGTGACATTGGTATTATAGCAATACTCAAGTTAACCTGCGTTTTCCACCAGACAATAATCATAGATTTCAAATGATATGATCCTCACGATAATCATCTATCTCCTCCACAAAAAAGAGTAAAAGTAAGAATCTACGAGTTATCCTGATCAAACTACAAGATCATCCACGCCTTTACTTAATTGAACTCAAATTCATAAGACCTTGATCGTCATATCTCATGTAAGCCCTCAATGAAAATTTGTTTCAACTAAAAATTGGGGGAAAAAAAACAAACCTTGTCCATGTTGCAGATAACAAAGGCAAGGGAAGTAGCTCCAATAAGTTTATATCTCTGAGGAACGTTTTTCCATGGAGGCCAATTCTGTTCGAAACCCGTTTCTGAACTCAGAATTTCCGGATTAGGAAGCTGAGGAGGGGCTTCAATAGGGTTCTTAGGAGGAAGCTTCTTGCTCTCTCTGACTCGTTCTGTACCACTAGCGGAGCACTTAACCCTTGATTTAAAAAGAGGATTTTGGTGTGGGGAAAAGCGAGTGGTGATTGTGTAGACGGAGAGGAAAGGTTGTTTATTTGAATGGATAGAGGAGGTAAAGAAATGATTTCCCGGTTTCAAAGGAAGTATCGCCATTGTTGGTGTCAGAGAGAGAGAGAGAGAGAGAGAGAGAGAGAGGGAAGAAGCAAAAGAAGAAGTAATATGGAGAACGGAGAACGAAGAAGAGGGAGAGAGGAGGACACGGTGGAGGAAGAAGCTTGTGTGGCTCTCACTGTGGAGGGAATTGTCCTCAGTGTGGGTCCCGCTTTCGTATCAAAAGCTTCCCTTTGCGTGACTCTCTCGTTAAACACTTTGTTCCAAAGTCCAAACATTGATAGGCTGAGATTAAACACCCATGTTTTCTTCAATGGTTTTAGATTTTAGAATAAATACAAAATACATAACACACAAATACTCTATTTTGCTCATACAACATTTTGTGGTTGTTAATGCTGGGATTAACCGTCAACGAAAGAAGTTGTTTATTGAAGACTTAGCAAATAAATCGATTTTTTTTGTTGTTGCTAGAAGTCGAGCTATCGAATTCAGTTTACAAGGTTACTGGAGAGTGGATTTTTATGGATTTAGAAATTCATATAGAATTTTTTAGATTTTAAAATTAAATAAAGTTAATTTAAAAATCAATATACTAGATTTCAAAATTTGACAATACTTGAATAACACATGATTTATATATAGATATCAAAAATTATTGCTTAAATCACACATGATTTGAATATGAATTTTAAAATCATTGATTAAATAACACATTATTTTGTAAGGATTTCTAAATCCATCAATATCCATTCAAATCTACCCTCCAATAACCCCCTAAGTATTCTTTGCTCGATTGTTTGATTGTGAATGAATCTTTCTTTGTTTTTTGAATTAATTATGAAAACTTCACTGATACTATTCAATCCTCAAAATAAGGATACATTTCCATCATGCATTTGAAAAACATCATCATTTACCCTATGAAAAATTTTCAATGTTGATTTCATCTTCCTCATATTTTTCATTGATCAATCCAATTTTATTTTAACAATGATTTCCCAATTTTAATATTTTTTTATTGTGTTTAGGCATCTTAAGAGGTTTATTGTATAGTATTGATAATTTCATATAGTATTGAATGCATTGAATTTGAAATATTTGAAGAAGAATAAGGAAGAGATCAAACCAAAATTGGAGAAGAAGAATAAGAGAACAAAATCGTTAATTTGCTTTCAAAATGATGATATTTTTTATAAAGCTTTTCAAAAAGTCATAAAACGCAAGTTTGGCTAGAGATATGTTATGTTTCTACAATATATCCTTGTTTTTATTGTTCCTTTATATTACTTTGTTCTTTACTGAGTATCATGATTCTATAATTTTTTTTCGTTTCTTCTTTTTCTCTGATTATGTATGGTTTATCTCAAAATCATAGTCTAATCTTGCTCCGAAATTTTAGTATGTTCTTTCTTATTTGGCGATGCGCTGGTGATATTCACTCTACAACTTTGTCTTCGGTTGGCTCGTAAATTTTTCCTTGGATTTGTCTTTTGAACCCAAGCGTGTTGAAACCCATCGCTAAAGGTGGTAATGATTTTTTCCTTTCAGTTTCTTTGCCAAATATATATAAAATTAAGAAAATACTGTCCTTGCAAATTACACATCATTCATAATACATAACTTTTTTTTTGTTAATTTTTTTTTTGGTCAACTTAACTCGATTAAGAGAAAAAAAGAGAACAAGGATAAGGAACACAATTTACATAAGCGTGATTTCTAGATAAACTTCTAAAGTTACGAGCGAGGGAGTCGGCTTTGTAATTGAGGGCGCGCGGGATCCACATCAGCGAGCAACATCGAAAAGAACTCCGAAGACAGTCAAAATCCTCCAAATACGGTCGAAATGCTGGCCATGCTGAAGGTTCCTCAATCATCTTCATCAAATCAGAGCAATCAACCAGAAAATCTACCTCCATGAGCTGAAGACCCGCCAACATTGTCATGGCCCATAAGAGGGCTTCAAATTCCGCATGCAGTGGCGAAAGACTTCTCCTAATACTTTGAGCTCCCAAATTAATCCTTGCACACTCGTAGGGATAGCAAAACCAACCCAAACCTGTAAAAGGATCTGAATCCTTCCAGGATGCATCAACCATACATTTGTAACCTGTAAAAGCCAGATTTACAGAAATGAGTCTAGATAAAATAGCCTTGTTAACATTTATGGCCGATGACAAATTGCCTCTCGAATCCCTATTTACTTTGTGTGTCAATGTCCAGGCTTCTGCTTCAGTTTCTGCTTCCTTGATAATATCTCGAGGATCGTTATCTCTATTCTTGAAAATTTTTTCATTTCTTGCTTTCCAGAAAAACCTTAATATCCAAGGTAACTTTTGTGATCCACTTGACTAGGAAGTCGCCAAAACAGGTAATCAAAGTTGGAGTAAACGGACTCACTAAGGAATTGTGCACTAGTCAGAATCTTCGATAAAGCCCAAACTTGGACCGCCGAAGGACATTTAAAAAGCATGTGGTTTATTTATTCCATTGCTCCGCATCTGTCACAGCGGATATCACATTGTATACCCCTCCTTGCTAAATTATTCTTTACTACCAATTGGCCTGACAGGGCTTGCCACATGAAATGTTTTATTTTTTGAGGAGCATCCACTTTCCGGACTTTGTTTTGTAAATCAAGTATGTTTGGCCCTTGGGACAGTTCTGCATACTAAGCTATATTTCGTTCCGCCCAATATCCTGAGCGAACTGTATAATCACCAGACTTGGTAAAATGCCAACCTCATCTATTAGGAGTAGTTATTTGTGGGATATGTATCCCCAAAATAATACTCGCGTCAGTTGGAATGAAAAATTGTCTAACCAAAGTTTCTTTCCAGAGACGTGAACGAGCGTCGATAAAATCCGACACTCTTAAGTTCGGATATAGAATAGGTCCCCGACTCACCGTCGGTCTTGGTAAAGTATCAGGGATCCAAGGATCAGATCATACCCTGATGGTATCGCCATTACCCACTCTTGTAATTAATCCTTTTATTAGCAGTGCACAGACTGAAAAGATACTTCTCCATCCATAAGAAGGAGAGTAAAAACGGTTAGTCGTGAACGGGTTGGTCTCTGAAAAATATCGTCCTTTAAGAACACTTGCCAGTAAAGAAAACAGGTTTGTAAAAATTCGCCATAACTGTTTGGCTAACAAAGCCGAGTTAAATTCTTCAATTATTTTGAAACCTAAACCACCTTCATTTTTATTCTTGCATAAATGGTCCTATTACACCCAATATATTCCTGAAGAGGACCTTGGATTATGCCACCAAAATTTTGCAACCGCCGTAGCTGTTAAAAATTTTCATATATTAAAATAGTTACATACTTTAGTCATTATTATATCTTATTGATATTTAAAAAAAATATCATGCTCATTAATATATTTTAGGAAAATATATTAACGTTGGATAAATTTCTAGTCGAATATGAATTTGGTAAAACATTATTGCCAATTGCATGAAATTTTAATAAAACAAGCCCTCGAAGTTCAAAAGATAATTTTGTCAAACGGCATCTCTCTTCCGGCAACTTGATTCTTATCTTTTAGGATTATAAAATGCCAACAATTCAACCTGACAAAGTCAAGATCTTTTTCTAGGATCTATACATTAAATAAGCTCTCTTGTCCCAAAATGCTCATCAATTTTAAGATCCTCTACAATGGAGAAACCAAAGTTCAAGACTGTCCAAGAGGTGGTTGCAGCTGGCGAAGGACCTGAAAGATATCTCCAGGCACCAACCGTCGACGATGATGGTCAACCTCTTAACGCTTCAGTGCCAGAGATGGATATTCCAGCCGTCGATCTCAGTCTTCTTCTCTCTTCTTCTGAAGATGGTCGAGAAGAGTTGACTAAACTTCACTTGGCACTCTCTACATGGGGCGTTGTTCAGGTTTGAGTCTCTTCTTAATTAGTGTTAATCAGAGTCATGAAACTCTGTAGAAGGTTTTTAACTTCTTGTTGATGCAGGTGATGAATCATGGAATCTCAGAAGAGTTCCTTGACAAGATTTACAAGCTAACCAAGGAGTTCTTTGCGCTTCCAACAGAAGAGAAGCAAAAGTCTGCGAGAGATATTGGTAGTATGGAAGGATATGGAAACGACATGATTCTATCAGATGATCAAGTTCTTGATTGGATTGATCGTTTGTATCTCACTACTTACCCTGAAGATCGACGAAAACTTCAATTCTGGCCTGAACTTCCAATCGAATTCAGGTAAAAAATCCATAGCTATCAATTTCAACTACAGTTTTGTTGATAGATTTTGATAATCTGTTACTTCAGGGAAACTTTACATGAATACACAATGAAGCAACAGTTAGTGATTGAGCAATTCTTTAAGGCAATGGCTAGATCGTTGGAATTGAAAGAGACTAGCTTTTTAGATATGTATGGAGAAACTGCTACAATGGATACAAGATTCAACATGTATCCTCCATGTCCAAGGCCTGATAAGATTATTGGGGTCAAACCACACGCTGATGGCTCGGTTTTCACTCTTCTTTTACCGGACAAAGATGTCGAAGGGCTTCAGTTTCTTAAAGATGGGAAGTGGTATAAAGCTCCAATAGTTCCTGATGCAATTCTGATCAATGTTGGAGATCAAATGGAGGTAATCAATCTCAATCATGTAGATATATGCGTAAGAGTTTGAGAGATTGATTGGTGTAATTGTGACATATAAATTCTTGTGTTTCTTCAGATAATGAGCAATGGGATATACAAGAGCCCGGTTCATAGAGTGATTACTAACAGTGAAAAAGAAAGGATATCTGTAGCAACGTTTTGTATTCCGGGTGCAGACAAAGAGATTCAGCCTGTAGATGCACTTGTGTCTGAGGAAAGACCAAGATTGTATAAAACAGTTAAGAAGTATGTGGAGCTCTACTTCGAGTATTATCAACAGGGTCGAAGACCAATTGAAGTTGCGTTGATCTGATCAAGTCTCCTCTTTGCTTTTACAAATTATCTGATTTTGAAGCATTGTTTTGTTGGAATGCGTTTCTCAGACAGACAGAGTCTAAAGTAGATTTTCCATATCAGTTGCTCTTTGAGACACAAATTAATCATTGATGTCACCAATAACATTGGAAATCATTTGAGTTTACCACTAGTTCTCAAGTTATTTAAACCTCTAAGGCCCGGACATAAAACCCTATACCCAAAGTTAATACCGCAAATAATTTGAAAAAAAGGAACCGACAAAATATCTTGATGTATCCTAAATCTGAACAGGAACCGAAACTAAATAAAAAACCGAATAAATACCCGATTTTTTTTTCTTTCAAATTTAGACCTCTTACTTAAAAATTTTCAGTTAAATTTATACTAATTTTGAAATTTTATATAGATCTAAAAGGAAAGACCCCACTAGTTCTCAAGTTAGCTCTTGTGGTTTTATTAGTCTTCTCCTTTTCCTTTAGTAAAATTGAATAAAGCTAAGATGGAGCTTATGTTGCGAGAGATTCTTTTCCCAGTATTCACAGTTTTTTCTGTTTCTGAATGTTTGGATAGAGTGTTGTTGTCGTTACCCTCTGATTTGGAGTTTGGATTTGGTTCCTAGTTCATGAGGTTTTTATCGGCTTTGACAATATCTTAGGTGAGACTCATATTTTCCGAGAAGAAGCTAATCTTGGTGTGTCAAGTCATCGTCTTTGGTAGGAATCCTGTTGTTGAAATGTTGTTCGGAAACTCTGTAAGTGATATTCAAGTCTTGATTCGGGAGTTAGGTTTTATCAATAAAATTGCATCAAATCATCCTATTTATGTTTGTAGGATCGATTGTATCCGTTGTTCTCTTTATAATCCATTGCTAGTCTCTTAATGGTGTAATTCCAATCCTAATACAATCTAGTGAAAAAAAGAAAGAAGGAAACATCCCTCTATATCCAAGCCGAACCCAACTTAAAAATAAAAATTTTCGAATGGATCCTAAATATGTGAAACCGATCTAACCCAAATAGCCCAGGCCTCTGCATATCAAAGCTATATTTTTTTTGAGCAACTTCCTGTGTTTGGAGAAGATGAAGCGTTTTCATTAGAACCTCTGCATCGTTCCAAAGACTCAAGTTTGAAGATAATTAACTTAATTTGGCGAAAATAATCTGCTTGTAGAGACGACTGTGAGGGAGACAATAGTAAACCCGATCCATCTTGTATCTTTCACTTTAATCAACGCGTAGAACCCGACGGTGGGCTTCAACCATCGTTAACGCCGGCTAGGTCTTATCAACTGCTGCGGTCGAGCAAGTCTTGCTAATTTCTTCATGGGACCTGGTCAAACAAACGAAGAAACGCTCGGTAATATGGAAGAGGCTATCGAAGAGAACTCGAAAAGATTTGAGCAATTGGATTCACAATTACTCGACGCTAACAAACGGATTACCAGTCTGGAATCTTCGATGTCGGCTCGATTCTCATCCCTTGAGGCTCTCATTGGCCAATTGGCTTCATCTCAACTTCCGGCAACTTCTTCTTCACACAAAAGTCCGGTTATACAGTCTCCGACCACATCTTTGACTCCTCCCGTTACTTCTAACAACGGCAAACAGATTCAGAATCTTGAACCGTCTTCCTCTCAGACTCCAACTCAACTTCCAGAAAAAGATCAGGTTCCGTCGTTCACTGATGCTCCATTAGTTCCGTTTATTTCCAGAGATCACCGTGATACCTCTGTCCGTAAAATAGAGATGCCAATCCTTGATGGTTCTAATGCCTTTGCTTACACTGAAGAAAAAAAGATGGGTCTTGACACTCCGGATGCTGCAATCCCTCAAGTTGTTGATGATCAGGTTACTGAAACTGATTTAATAAGCATCATGTTGAGGGAGGTAGTGGAGTCAGCCTTAGTTGATAGCTTTGATGAAAAATCTAAATATCAAAGCTTCTCTCCTGATGCTATACTCAAAAGAGTTTATTTATAGCACAAAAGAGAAACAAGATCCCTCAAGACCAGTTTCTGAAGGACATAATGACAATGTGCTCAGTTGCTGTCATGAAAGGTTCTGTTACTGACAACAACTTCAAGAAGATGAGTGCTGCTGGACAGCAGAAACTTGCCAATCTCGAGATCAAGTATGGTACCAAGAGAGGCAGTAGAAGAGGTGAATCACCTAATGTTGTCACTATTTCAAGGATTGCTGCAGCCTTCCCTGACATGGTCATACAGCTTATTGCTCACAACAAAGTGGCTAGCAGAAGGTTCATTGGACCTCTCAAGTCACACATTCTGCCAGCTGTGATGAGGCATGAAGCCTTTGCTGCAGTAATTCCTAAAGCTCTTCCTGAGAATGTGAAAGAGTTTTTGTTGAACCTGGTGACTGCTTTCTCTGTTGATAAGTCTATCTGCATCAATCCAGACAAGAAGACCAGACCAGAGGTCACAACTCTGTTTGATACACAGAGGAGTTTTGTTCAGATTGCTGCAGACAACAGACATCCTCAGGAGTCTGTTAGAGTTAAAATCTTCAGAGATATCAGCAATCTCAATTATGACGATATGATCACTTGTGCTAGAGCTCTGCAAGTGGTCAATCCATCGTTTAGAATTATAGAAAGAGAAGAGCTTGTTGCAGCCTTAGGAATGCTGTAACTTCCGAGTAGGTAACCCCTCTACAATTCTGAGTAGCTCCAATAGTCCCTGATACAATTCTGATCAATGTTGGGGATCAAATGGAGGTAATCAATCATGTAGATATATGCATATGACTTTGAAAGATTGATTGTTGTAAAGTTGACTTATATAGTCTCTTGTGTTTCTTCAGATAATGTGTAGTGGGATATACAAGAGCCTAGTTCATAGAGTGGTTACTAACAGAGAAAAGGAAATGATATCTGTAGCAACGTTTTGTATTCTGGGTGCAGACAAAGAGATTCAGCCTGTAGATGCGCTTGTGTCTAAAGCAAGAACCAAGATTGTATAAAATAGTTAGGAAGTATGTGGAACTCTACTTTGAGTACTATCAACAGGGTCGAAGACCAATTGAAGCTTCGTTGATCTGATCAAGTCTCCTTTGTGGTATTACAAATGATCTGATGGTGAAGCTTTGTTTTGTTGTTATCAGTTGTTTGTTTGAGACACATTAAGCCTATGCACGAGAAATGTATTAAACCCATGTCAATGAAAGACACCAAAAAAAGAGATGTCATTGGAAATAATCTAACCTCCAAATCAAGTTCGTATACTAAGATGGAGTTCAACACTTGCTCACAAGTTCTCTGAAACTCTGAATATCAAAGCTATGTTTTTTTTCGGAGCAATTTCCTGTGTTTGGAGATGATGAGCGTTTTCATTAGAACTCTGCATCGTTCCAAAGACTCAAGTTTGAAGATAATTAACTTAATTTGGCGAAAATAGTTTTTGCCAGATACTTAAATTTTCTAGTAAAACTATATATTGTAGGGACAACTTGCTTTTGTCCGAGCCGTCAAGAAATACAGATCGTCGTTAGTCTATAAATCTAATAAATAAGCCCTTTCGTTCCAAAAGGAATTAGTACATCAAACTCAAGATCCTCTGAAATCAGTAAGAAACGATGGAGAAGCCAAAGTTCAAAACTGTCCAAGAAGTGGTTGCAGCTGGCGAAGGACTACCAGAGAGATATCTCCACGCACCTGAAAGTCAACCTCTTAACGCTTCAGTACCGGAGATGGATATTCCGGCAATCGATCTCAGTCTTCTTCTCTCTTCTTCTGAAGATGGTCGACATGAAATGAGTAAACTTCACTCGGCGCTCTCTAAATGGGGCGTTGTTCAGGTTTGACTTCTTAACTAGTGTTGACCAGAGTCATGAAATTCTGTACAAAGTTCTGGTTAAATGATTTCTTGTTGATGCAGGTGATGAATCATGGAATTTCAGAAGAGTTTCTCAACAAGATTTACAAGCTAACCAAAGAGTTCTTTGCGCTACCGAACGAAGAGAAACAGAAGTCCGCGAGAGAAACTGGTAATATCCAAGGTTATGGAAACGATATGATTCTGTGGGATGATCAAGTTCTCGATTGGACCGACCGTTTGTTTCTCACTACTTATCCAGAAGATCAGCGTCAACTTAAGTTCTGGCCTGAACTCCCAATCAATTTCAGGTAAATATCCATAGTTTTGAATACCAAACATTATCTTGGTGAGTTTTTGACATTTGTGTTTCTTCAGAGAAACATTATATGAATACACAATGAAGCAACGGCAAGTGATTGAGAAATTCTTTAAGGCCATGGCTAGATCTTTAGAACTGGAAGAGAATTGCTTTCTGAAGATGTATGGAGAAAATGGGTTAATGAATACAAGATTCAACTATTTTCCTCCATGTCCGAGACCAGAAAATGTTATTGGGATTAAACCGCATGCTGATGGCTCAGCTTTCACTTTTCTCTTACCCGATAAAGATGTTGAAGGACTTCAGTTCCTCAAAGATGGGAAGTGGTATAAAGCTCCAGTAGTCCCTGATACAATTCTGATCAATGTTGGGGATCAAATGGAGGTAAACGAAACATATGATTCAAAAGATTGATTGGTGCAGGTGTGAAATAATCTCTCTATTTGTCTATCTGATGTGTTTAGATCATGAGCAATGGAATATACAAGAGTCCGATTCATAGAGTGGTGACTAACAGAGAAAAGGAAAGGATATCTGTGGCAACGTTTTGTGTTCCGGGTCCAGACAAAGAGATTCAACCAGCGGATGGGCTTGTGTCTGAAGTAAGACCAAGATTGTATAAAACAGTTAAGAAGTATACGGATCTATACTACAAGTATTATCAACAAGGTCGAAGAACGATCGAAGCCGCGTTGATCTGATAATACTTATAAAAATCTTCTTCTGGTTTCACAAATGAATCTGTTTCTTCTGATACTTGACCATAAAGGAGAATATCGTTCCTCTGTTTGTTGGAATGTAAGGCTACATTGTGCTATGTCAGAGATAATAAAGAAAGTCTTAAGTTAGAAAAAGGGAATAAATCGAGAGCCTTGAATATTCGAATCTCTCAAATCGAACATTCCAAAAAAAGACATGATTTTGACGGCTGTAATGTTACCATTCAACAACCAGTCTTACGTTTCTCTTCATTCTCTCTCTTACTCATCAATTGTTCATTCAAAATCTTCTCTCTCTCCTCGGAAATATCCTCTTCTCCGGCGTCATATCGCCGTGGAGTGAGATTTTTCCGGGAAAGTATCCATTTTTATTTCTCCTGAAGATAGCTCAGAGACTAGTGTTGTATCTTCTCTGTAAATGACGACGCCTGTTGCGTCCATTACAGAGAAAGTGCTCGATCGAGTCTATGGAAACTCCAAATATGCCCTTTCCGTGTCAGGCGGAGACGGCGAGAGGGTTCAACGTCATACACACCATCACACCCACAAGCATTGCCGTAGCAAAAGCATTGACGATAACGACGATGATGTTTGTTACAGTGACGAGGATGAATCAGCAATGGAGCTTGTCCAAATCGGTGCAGAGAGGACGAAGAACGTCTTGATCCTTATGAGTGATACAGGAGGCGGTCATCGTGCTTCCGCTGAAGCCATTCGTGACGCTTTTAAGATCGAGTTCGGAGATAAATACAGAGTAAAAAACCAATGCTGAGAAATTGCAGTTTATTCTCGTCTTTTTGATACAATGATATGATTTTGTGCGGTTTTTGACAGATAATTGTGAAGGATGTATGGAAGGAATACACAGGGTGGCCATTGAATGACATGGAGAGATCATATAAGTTTATGGTGAAGCATGTTCAGCTATGGAAAGTTGCTTTCCACAGTACATCTCCTAAATGGATCCACTCTTGCTATTTAGCAGCCATTGCTGCCTATTACGCTAAGGAAGTAGAAGCAGGTTTAATGGAGTATAAGCCGGAGATAATCATCAGTGTTCATCCTCTGATGCAACACATTCCATTGTGGGTTCTCAAATGGCAAGAGCTACAAAAAAGAGTCCTCTTCGTTACTGTCATTACTGATCTTAATACTTGTCACCCTACTTGGTATATATTGTTAACATGGTTTAGTCTCTCAGAGATGTTAGCTGCAAAGATTTGTGTTTTACCTTCTATGATTTAGGTTTCATCCAGGGGTGAATCGATGTTATTGTCCGTCTCAAGAAGTGGCGAAAAGAGCGTTTTTTGATGGGCTTGATGAGTCTCAAGTCCGTGTATTTGGTTTACCTGTGAGGCCATCTTTCGCACGAGCGGTTTTGGTGAAGGATGATTTAAGGAAGGAGCTTGAGATGGATCAAGATCTTCGTGCGGTCCTATTGATGGGTGGAGGAGAAGGTATGGGTCCTGTGAAAGAAACTGCTAAAGCTCTTGAAGAATCATTATATGATAAAGAGAACCAGAAGCCCATTGGACAACTGGTTGTTATCTGTGGACGTAACAAGAAATTGGCATCTGCTTTAGAAGCTGTTGAATGGAAGATTCCTGTTAAGGTATTATGATAATTGATTAAAAACCGCTTATAGATTAGAGGTTCATAGCTCTTAACACTCGAGATTAAATGGATATTGATATTGTAGGTTCGAGGATTCGAGACTCAAATGGAGAAATGGATGGGAGCTTGTGACTGCATCATCACAAAAGTAAGAGGAACAAAACAAGCTCACCCTACCATTCAAAACTAGGGGCAGAACATTCTGGTTTCTGGTTTTTATGCCTACCTCTATTCACCAAATGTTTATAAGCCAAGTGCTACCTATCTTACAGGCTGGACCAGGAACAATCGCTGAATCACTGATCCGTTCGCTTCCTATCATCCTCAACGATTACATTCCTGGACAGGTCAGTTGAGATTTATTTTTAGTGTGATCAAACTCCTATACATGTACAAATTCTCATATCAGTTACACTTGAAACCAAACAGGAGAAAGGAAATGTGCCATATGTAGTGGAGAATGGTGCAGGAGTGTTCACGAGAAGTCCCAAAGAGACAGCGAGAATCGTTGGTGAATGGTTCAGCACAAAGACAGATGAGCTAAAACAAACTTCAGACAACGCACATAAGCTAGCTAAGCCCGAGGCAGTCTTCGACATTGTCAAAGACATTCATGAGCTCTCAAAACAACGAGGTCCTCTTGCTAATGTCTCTTACACTCTTACCTCTTCTTTTGCCAGTTTAGTTTGATTTCTCACATTTCTTATCTTAACATGTCCCTCTCTTAGTAGTTTTATATCTGTTTCTTCTTTCTTTCCTTTCTCTAATTTGTTTGTTAATTGAAGTTGTAAGTAACAAAATCAAGCAAAAGGATCATGATGTCTTTGCATTGTCAATATTTCACATTATTTAAAGACAGGCTTACATGTTCACATTATTTCACACCATATGATACATTTTCACATATTAGACTTACATGAGTTTTCCAGAGACTTAGGATCTCCAAAGCCATAAAATAGAGAAATAACCTTTTTTTTGTTTAACAAACCATCACCCTGTTGAAGCCTTCTCATTTTTCATGATCATATGGAAAGATTTAACTCTATCCTCCGCAACTATCTCTCTAAGAACATCGTCTTCAATCTTCTCAGCTTGCCATAGAGATGGATCCTCAACAAATTCTTCGCTGAATATCATACTCGAGACCCACTCTTTCCATGTTGTCCTTCTGTACTTGTCTTCCTCTAATGTTCCTCTTGACAAGAGCTGATAAACATAAACAACTTTCTGTTGTCCTGGTCTAAATGCGCGAGCTATCGCTTGCTTTGTCTTTGAAGGGTTCCACTCCGTGTCCAACATGATAACCCGTGAAGCAGCAGTTAGACTAATCCCTTCTGCGCAAGCTGTGATCGAGGCCAGTAAGACTCGGGATGGATTACCAGGTTCTTCAAATCTATCTATCACTCTACCTCTTTCAAACAGCTCGAGATCTCCGGATAAGGTCAAGATTTCTCTGCCTCTTTGCCACCTGAAAACGTTCTCAAACAGTTCGATAAACAGCCGGATTGGTGCAATGTTGTGGCAAAAGATCAGGATCTTCTCCCTCTTGACCACTCGGAACAGGAGGTTTAGCACAAACATGACTTTAGATCCTTTCTTTGCGTCATGCTTGAGTTTTTCAATCTCGAAAAGTTCTTGCGTGTTGAAAAATTTTGTGCAACAGTTTGAGGTCTTGACCAACCAAGGATGTATAGCTGCCAATGTGATCAGTAGCTCGACCTCGAGTGGATGCCCATGATAACTCCCTAATACATTCTGAAGTTTTGTGAGTATCTTATGCTGCATATCTGTCGAGTTCATCAGCAATGTATAGATCTGTAGACCGGGAAGAGCATCACCACTTCTGCTTCCATTCCCTTCATAATTGTCAATGAAACTGTTAGTCATATTCCTTAACATATTGAGACCCTGAAGGCGTTCATCTGCAATGCTTGCATCAATCTTCTTGGCAATTATATCGAGGAAGAATTTACGAGCTCTATTCTCGAGCAAATGAGGCGCCTTATTCACACTGTGATTGGCCTTGAATTTCTGATCTAACTCCATTAGCACCTCATGAATAAACTTGGGTCTAGCTAAACACAGTGTGTTGAAGTACTCGCAGAAGTTGTTCTGAAACAAAGTACCTGAAAGAAGTACCCTTAAGTCAGTACCAACTTTCATCAATGCCTTGCGTAATCTTGACTTTGTACTCCTTGGGTTATGTCCTTCATCAAGAATAAGAAGCCCAGGACTCTCTCTTAACACTTTGGCCATATGTTTCCGATGAGCAAATTTCGAGTCTTCTCTCATCAAAGTCTGAAACGAGGTGTAACCCATTACAAGAACACTCGGATGTGCATGCCATTTCTGTATTTTGTCCAAGCAGTCAATAACATGCACAACATCTTGGCTCGGTTTTGGAACTCCCTTGAGCTGAACCACACTGGTCTTCTTAAAGACACAGAAAGTTCTTCGACCGTGGATCAAATGAACCGGAACTGGGATTTTCCATTTGATAAACTCCTTGTACCAGGTGTACAGAGTTGTTTTAGGAGCTAGAATCAAAGGTCTTTTCCCCGGAAATAGCTTCAAGTAGCTCGCAAGGAAAGCTATGATTAGGAAAGTTTTACCAGCTCCAGGAGAATGAGAGATCACACAACCCCCTATGTTATCTGCAGTTGGGTCCATGAGCGCAGGTTCAACAGATCCTGCTAGATTTCTCCATAGAAACTCAAAAGCTCGTCGTTGGTGCATGTGTAATTTGCTCTTAAGCTGAGGTATCAATGCCCAAACGTTGTCACTTTCTTCAGCCGCAAGCATTTTCGAAGAATCACTTGCCATAGTGAGATTTTCTCTCTCGGCTTCTTTGTATCTTGATGTAGTCTTTATGTCATCTTCTTCGATATGCTTAGTCTCTGTGGTCCATTTCTTATGTTCCCCCTATTCAAACCAAACCATGAAATTGAAAACAGTCATTTGAAAGCAAAAATAAAGAGACAAATCAGCAACTGTATGATTTTAGAATTGAGTTTCACTTACAAAAGGTGCAGAAACGTATTTTATCTCAGTTCCTACATGACCACATATCCTGCAGCACAGCCCGATTTCTTCGTTCAGCGTATAATCATGTTCACAACCAGTTCTGGCTTTTCCAAAAGCTTCATTGTCCACTCTTGCCTAGCGATTTTTACACACCAACAATGGAATTAGCAAACATAAGCTTGTATATATATGGAATGTTTCAATAAGATTCATACCTCATTGTCGTCGAGAATGTAAGAAGAAGCCAAGCAGAGTTTCATTTCTCTCCATAACATTTCGTTCTCAGAAGTATCTCCTTCATCATCTTCACTCGAGTTTTGTTCAGTCTCTCTGTGAGGTTTAAATTCGAATTTTGTCTTCTTTAACTCCTCCCACTGGTCAACAACATTGGTTGGCTCATCCTCAGCTGCAATAGTTGAATCAATGTTGTTCATGTATGTATATATCAGTTTGTTATACGCTCCTGCACTTAATGTTACTTTCTTATAGACCCGTGGCTCCTCAGAATCCTCAGTTTTTGGAACACCTGACCGTGATCGTCTGGCTACTCGTTTTTGAACTGGCTTCCCATGGTCAGGACCAGTCCAGCACAGATCAGTTTCCATCATCTCTTCCATGTCGGTCTTTTTCTTCCCGTATTTCGCAGCTTTACTTTGATATCTTCCAATCTCATCAAAGTACTGACTTCTTGAGAAACCACTACCCTCGTCCAAACAGTTAGCATTAAGACCAAACTGTTCCAAAGGTATTATAGGATTATGAACCGGAGTGAAAGAAATATCTAAAAGATTGGATTTCCTCTCTTTTCGACCAAATCCACGTCTTCTCTTCTTGTCTACCAAAACACTCTTTTCTTTTCTGCTTTCTGGTATCTCTTCTCGAGAATTCGTTATTCTTCTCCTGAACAAACTCGATAATGGTACGTACAAATCATCTTTAGTGTCATCATCAGCTTCATCACTATCTTCTTCATCGTCCTCACTCTCTACTTTAACTACATCCCTATTTCCATACCGGTATGGCATCATCTTCACCCAACCGCCATTTGTATCATCTGGCTGATAATCACATCCAGTAAATCTATCCGGTTTCACATTTCTTCTTTTGGACCTACGCAGTTCTACTACTTCGTCTTCTTTCTCTTGCTTCATTTCAGGATCTTGGGAATCATCTACTATATCTGTAGGATTAAATTGAACCACTTTTGATAATGAAACACCATCTTCCACAGTAATATTCATGGAAGTCAGAGAACTGCTAGAGCCTTCATCTGTTACAATCTGATATACTATCTTGGTTTGCACGGTTCTTATGTGAAACACAATTCCTTTCATGATTGAAGTAACATTCAACCACGACAGATCCGGTAAGAACTTTCCCAATGAAAGTCTCGCTCTCATTCCCGAAATGCAGTCCTCAGAGAACTTCCACCTGTAGAACTGATCAGTACTTTGTTCCTTGTAAAACTTTTGGAGAATGGATATTTGGTTTAGACTGATGAGCACGGAATCTTTATTGATCCTCAGTTTTTCCAACGCAACGCAACCTTGGTCTATGTAAATTCTGACATAGATGTTACAAGAGCATTTAGATTCATGAGGCTTCCTCTCTATAGAAACAATCCTAGCATCAACCCAAACCTACACAAGAAATATATACAGAGAACTGAAATGATAGTTTGATAAGTTTGTAAATGCAGAGTATTTGAAAGTAAAAGGAATCAAATTCAAGCCATTGCAGCTACAAATACCGGTTCCAAGTCCTTCTCATGGATCGAATAGAGAACACAAACATCGATACCAGGTCGAAGGAAACAGGTACAGTCGCTCAAAGTCGCCTTTCTTGATCTCAGACGAAGGCTTTGGAAGGGACTGATATCTCTCAACATATAACCTTTCTCTAACACTTGTATTGTCATCCTTCCATCTTCTATCCTCATGAATTCCACAGCCTTCCATGTACCCGAGAAGAAGCACTCGAAAGCTACAAAGTACAAAACCGCTGTGAGGTCTCCAACTAAGCCAATCTACACTTTAGATAACTGCAGTAAACAATACTTACGGCATGGATCAAACGGATGCTTCAAATTATAAAAACCTCTTTTCTTCATCTTGTTGAATCACTTAACCATCGGAGTTCCTGCTTGCTCGACAGCAACAGAAGTAAAACCAATACCCAAAAGTCTGATGCATATGTTTTCATAAGATTAACTCAAAGATCATCAGAAAAGGAATAGTGTCAACAGAGTGTTCTGCTCTCATGAAGCTAAGTGCATCGATGCATGTTATCAAAATCTGGTCAAAATAATAAACAATGCTCTGTATCTTTCCAAATCATTTCACAATTTGTTGATCGACAAGACCAATATCCAAATATGAGCTCAAAATGCACAAAAGGAGCAATATTATGTTAAGATTGACTATATTGATCATAGCTACCATCACCATTCACCATTGATCTAACTAAACCTACATTGAACACACGAAAAGACTTAAACTTTTACGTTACTCGTTAGTAATTAAAAACAGTCCAGAAGTGTCGATATTTTTCTTGATCTGGGTACAAACAAAACCCAAATATGTTCTGGTATACACATTGTGCCCAAAAGGAGCAAAAAAAAAATGTTAGCTATTTTAGAGATATCAAAATGCATTTAATAAGTAAGGAGAAAAAAAGATGTTAGCTGTTTTAGAGATATCAAAATGCATTTAATAAGTACTAACAAAATGTTAACAAAATCTCCTGATCAACAACAAAAACCAGATACGATGATAAGAAACATTACAGTAACGGTGAGTTTTGGGTCTGATTCAAAACAAATGATTATGATCTTGATGATTTAGCAACAAGAGCGACATACAAAACTCAGATTGCCATGAAATGTAAACGATGATCGGACGACAGAGTCAGTGAGTAACCTTGGCAACAAAACCAGATTGTGCAGTGAAAAAGACAACTAGAGCGAGAATTACTATCTCATGATTCAAGGTCAATGAAGGTAAAAAAGAAAATTGTAGAAAAAAGGACGGAGACTTCAATAATGGTGATAAGTATTTCAAGATCATGATGATTGTGAAAGTGAAAATGTTATTTTTAATAATAAAGTACTGTAAAAAATTTGCATGAATTTGTAAGTGAGTTGACTACAGTTGACGAGATAACCTAACTAGCGGAAAAAGTGTTTTAGGAGTGAGGGTTGTTTGGTAATCACGTCTCCTTGTTACTTAACCGAGGGGAAGAATTAACGGCTGTGATTTGTTTTATATTTTTGATAGATGATGGATTTTCGGACAGGAGAAAGTGACACTCTGGATGTTGTGGGGCCCGTACTGAAGATTTTGATTTGACAACGAGTGTTATAAAAAATTACCACGCACACCATAAACGCGTTGAGCGCGTGTTACCAAAATCTGTGAGCTTTCAACCAATATGGAATTTGGATCCGATTGATGATATTATTTGAACAACAGTTTTTGACAAAAATTAACGACTATGATGAAGATCTTAAAACCTACAACTAAAAATAGCAGTTAGTTAAAAGAGATCTGTAACGAATAAGTCGTTTAAACATTAAATGTTGATGGATGATACTGTAACAATTAGATAATATAATAAAACAAAAATTAATGTGTAATATAATAAAACAAAAATTGATGTGTAAAATTTTGAGAAAACTGTTGACTTCACATTCGATTTACCAAAAATTGTTGATTAAATATTGAACTCCGTATATAGGTGATTATATATTCAATTTAATGTCGACTTTTGAAAAAAATACCAAACTTTGTGTTGATTCAGCCAATTAAATATTCTATTAATTTAATTAATTAACTAAACCCTGTTAATGATCTCAGTTAATTGAAACAAAACATTTTATTAACACGTGAAATACATAAATCTCCAATTGATTAAACCCTAAAATCGATTTGGGAATTGTCATTTCTTCATCTCGATCGTCTTCTTCTCAAATCGATTTGGTGACAAATTAAGTTGATATATGTTAGTTCATTAACAGAGAATGAAATAGAAAATCAAAATTTTCTAATTCCGTAAATCAGAATTTTCTTCTTCTAATTTCAAATTTCTCTTGAAATTGAATCGAGAAACCAAATTTAACCAAAATGTGCATGTAAACCTTAGGTTTTAAAGAAGAAAATGAATTAAACATATATCTACTATTTTTTACTCTTCTTCTTCCTCTTGTATCTCTCTTCGATTCAATCTTCTTTTTCTTCTTCTATTCTCATGCAAAAATTAGCGAGATTCCACGGGCATGTCCTCTTCATGAGATGAATGGTGAATCTGGTGATTTTGTTATAGAGGTTCTTGGTTGAAAAAAGATGAAATTATGATTTAGTGAATCAGGGTTTGGAATTGGGAGTCTTGTGTATTTGAAGAGATTACTAATTCCGTTAATCAAATTAACGGAATGTTCAATTTTCCGAGTTAACTCAAAATTTGGCGTTTTTTCAGAAGTCAACAATAAATTGAATGTGTAATCAACCACACCTGGAGTTCAATGTTTAACCAACGATTTTTGGTAAGTAGCATGTTAAATCGACAGTTTTCCCGTAAAATTTTATTTAAATATAAGAATTTAAAACATTATACAATAAAATATATTTTAACGATTGTATTCGCCAAGAACCATGTGGCCTAGTTCGCCAACCACCAGCTCCAGTGAGAACAATTTGATTATAGATCAGACCTTATCAATCCAATTATTGTTGGAAAAACGAGTAAGATTTACAAAAAAATATTGTATTCACGTGCAACAACTTCTCTCTTTTGAGCTCATGATTTTCCTTCTAATTCAGAGTCTTTCACTATACTTAGATAAGACTTTAGCTATAATTTAACTGTTGATTTCCTTGCTCTGTAACACATGTCCTCATCTTGCTCATTTGTGTTCTGCAATTAGGGTTTTGAAGATCGACACTGCTCAATTCATTGACTCACTGGCTGTTTGTATCAGTTGCTTTTTCATTTTAGGCATCGCTATTTCCTACAATCTCTTGCTCTACTTATTTGGCTTTATTTTTCTCTAAAGATTAGTGCTTCCTTTAAGGTGGTGGTTCTCTCGTCATTATCTCTTTTCCTCGTGGTATGTTTCACCATGTCGTCTGCCATGGATAAGGAGATGATGAAGATACGCTTGGAAGAGGAAGATAAATCTTTCCAAATGTCTAATTTAACGGAATATTGTTCAAATGAGAAGAGTAATCTCAGTTTATGCAGAAGAATTCTGAATCCTCCCTACCAAAAAATATCTAGTCTGATTATCGACTTGCCTAGGATATTGCAGAAGCAAGGAAAGATGAGGGGAGTGGTCCTATGTTCAAGAACCTGCACGATCTTGAGGAGATACTAGAAAAAGGTATTCACACCTACAATGAGTAGGTGATTGCTATGGAAAAATGGGTTGAGAAGTCTACAGAAGACTATCTTTAGAAAGTTCTCATATGTGTTCAAATCTGGTGTCTTTCGTTGAACTACTATACTATTGCAGCTATTTAGCCTAGGGAGAAACTATATGTACTATGCTCAAAGTTTCTTTTGATCATGCTAAAGTTCAAACTAAGGATTATGTGCAGGTTAAAGTGGCCTTTAATATTTGCTGAGAAGAACCAAAGTAATTATTCTCCCAAATGGGGATAAGACTGAAGCTATATTCAGTTATGAAATGATTTAGAAGAGGTGTCATAATTGCCATAGGTTAATACATGAAAAGGATTGATTATATTAACTGAAGACTTTACTAGGAGAGTAGTTAATATAATCAATCATAGTTCTACAGAGGTCTTGGACTTTTTATTTAGGTATTTTAGGTGCGAAGCATGGGTTCGGCTTCTCCTGTAATGCCAATGCGAGTGGGATGCTCAACTTTGTACTTAGGCCTTTTAGGTGTGAAGCATGGGTTCAGCTTATCCTGTATTGCCGATGCGAGTGAGATACTCGTCTTTTTACTTAGGCATTCTAGGTGCGAAACTTGGGTTCAGCTTATCATGTATTCCCGATGCGAGTGAGATGCTCGACTTTTTATTTAGGCATTTTAGGTGCAAAGCATGGGTTCGGCTTATCCTGTAATGCCGATGCGAGTGAGATACTCGTCTTTTTTACTTAGGCATTCTAGGTGCGAAACTTGGGTTCGGCTTATCCTGTATTGCCGATGTGAGTGAGATGCTCAACTTTTTATCAAACCATGAGCATACTCATCAACATTCGATGAGCACAAATCAGAAGCAATTCTGTTAATCGACGAACCCAAAAACACCACATGCTCATCCTTAAGAACACGATCTAAACCCTTGAAACTCTTATCATTGTAAGACAACTCAGTCTAAATGTAAGTGGAAGTCTGTTCATCATCAACAATGCAATGAAAAGAGTGTCAGTCATTTGACAGTCTCCAAATTCAGTTCGTCAAAATTCGGATTTTTCCTCTTTTAACAAATTTGGGGGGCTTGATTGTATAGGCATAATTGGGCACAACCCAATTACTGAAAGCCCAATTCTAAATGAAGGCCCATTTCCGAATAAAAGCCCAACAAAGCAATAAAGGCTCATTTAAAACAAAATAAACTCAACACCAAATTTGCTTAAGCAATGACACTTGTTTGGCTCAACATGCATACAGAGCGACACATGTCCATCCCAGACAACACCCATACTCCACGTAATGAATCCTCAAGATCGACATGTGTACTCTAAAACTAACTGGTGGCGTCTGCTAGAAGCATAAAGAATGACATGTGTACGCTGTAAACGACACCTGTATTCCACTTAAGAACCCTAATTCAACCAGAACTGCTATATAAAAAGAGACCACATGAAGGAGGAGAAAGGGGATAGACTGGAAGGACCAAGAGCCTTCAAGAATGCTCAAAAACGAAGAACACTCAAGAACACTTGAAGAATGAAGAACATTCAAGAGAATTTCAACACAGAACTACAACCGGCTTGATCCCATTTTAGTGGGTACGTAGGCAACCGAACACGGTGTAGCCACTCTTATGAACGAACGCTCTAAAATTGTGATTACATATCTTATTACGAGAATTCTCGACCCTACCACTTAAAATACCTAAGATAAAATCTAATCGACGAACACGTGTCAAACGTATAATTTGTTGTGCTAAAACCACTACAAACACTAAGCTGGATCATCTATTGAATCCGGTGGGCCATGATAAGAGTGGCTAGGGTGGTGTCACTGTGACGGTTACAAAGTATGGCGTTATAATTGAATAAAACGGCAAGTAGTTCTTTACCGAAAGAGAATAATAAAAACAGGTTTCTGACCAAACAAAATTGCATTGTTGACCTTCATTGTTGAAGAAGTTGGTGGTAATCAGCCGCTCAGCATGGTTCTCTCATGGGTAGTCCCAACCAAAAGTATTTGGGAGATTTTATTTATTTTTCTGTAAAAGTTTGTATATTTAAGAGATTTTTTGTGAGGGTTCAAAGCTTATGTTTAGAACCTTAAATGATTTTAACTTCAAACTTGGTGACTGAGAAATTTGATCAAAGAAGTGGTCCTACAATTTTATAAGACATATTACTTACCAATAATACTATGAACCGAAACCTTGCGTTGGCGCGCGGTAACTCATATTTTTTAAGAAATACATTATGATACTTTAATTTATATTGTTGGATAATATAATAAATCAATCATTGTTGATTCTTTTAAATATCTAACATTCAAGATATAATAAAGGGGATTTTACTAGAATGACCTACAATTTGATTGCAAATACAAAACTAGACCCTCATTTGAGTCAAATGCAAAACTAACTCAAAAATTTAGTGAAATTACATTATTTTCCTTTATGAACAAACAAAAAATCAGATATCACAATTACAGTTATAACCTTTTGTAGTTTACAATTTAAATATACTTGTATGTAGACTTAATATGTAGACCCCAATTTAAAGTCTACTTTGTGAGTTAGATTGAGCTTGTGTTTACCTTCAATTATTGCTCAGAAACTTGAGTCAACCTAATACCAATGAAGCCTAATCGTTTTATATCTAAAAAACTCGAAAAAGGAGATCCAAGAACTTTAAAAATTTTCAAATGCAAATGAGAGATTTTTTTGTATGAAATTGATGAGAGAGTAGGAAAATATGAAGTTTTGTGGGTTAATTGGGGGTTATTGAATCCGAAAATTGGTAGGTAAGTAAACATTTAGAGCTCACTTTTGGTTGTTAATGGTGGTTAAAAATATTGAAGATGATGACATTTTTGTAAATAGGTGATTCCAACAAAATATTTATGTCTTTTTAAGTTGTGTTGGTTATTAAAAAAACAATAATGGTATTGAGTGTAAATATAAAGTGGTTCAAGGTTAAAATAGAGAAGACTTTATAGAGAGAAAAGTGGGGATTATTTTTGCATTTGACCCAACAAAATGACACATTTTTAAAACAGCCCATATAATAAATGGATGTATTTTTTCTAAAAATAATAGTAAGTTGGATATTAGAAATAAAATTAAGACCCTAGTCGATAAATCTCTCGTGTCTATATTTATTAATGGGGAGATAATGATGCACCATCTACTACAACAATTAGGTAGGCAGATAGTTCTTGAAAAGTCTGATGAGCCAGGGAAACACTAGTTTTTAGTTGAAACATAAGATATTTATGATGTTTTGACAAATGAAATAGTAAGTTTTTACATATATATAATTTCAACGTTGTTGTTGGTAAATTGTTAATTCTATTGAAAGTAAGCAATAAAGGAAGTTTAAAACTAAGTCTTAGACTCAAGGTTATCTATAAGTTTGATCAATAATTGGTTCTTTAGTTCTCTTCTCTTGGAAAATATACAAAGTCAAACATTAAAACAAATTTGGTGTTTATTTTGTCTTGTGGATTGTGAACAATGTTAAAAATAAAGGCTACATGATTTTGATACCAAAAAAAAGGTCACACGAACGAATAAACGTCTTAAACAAACAGAAAACTTACTGGTAAACCAATTTAGTTCGTGAAATTATAATGAGTAGGATATGTATTTGAAGTGATCTTCAATTTCTGAATTTTGTAAAATATGTTTAAAAAGATGGAATAACAACACTTAATAAAACACAATTTAGGATTCATCAAAACTGAAAGGATATAACAACAATACTCAGTATAACACAATTCTAGATTAAGCAAAACTAATTATGCAAACAGATTTATAAAGTAGGTATAAATAGATTCCAAAAGGTATGAGTAAAAAGATGTCATGAAAAACCACAACCCTATTGCATATAAAGACATTTGTTGACAAAAATACATGTATTCTAAATGAGAAGTTACAAATAAACACAACTATAAATGAAAAAATATGAATGAAAAGACACAATAAAAACTTACATATGAGTAGTTACAACCGTATAAAAGATAATCAATGATAGGAGTTATGATTATATATAAAAGACATTTGAAACGTAAAACGTAATACCTGCTGAAGGTGATTACATATGTTTTGTTAATAATAGTTGGTAAAACGTAAATTCTATTGAAGGTAAGCAATAAAGAAAGATTAAAAGTTTAAAACTAAAGCTTAGACCCAAGGTTATATATAACTTTGACCAATAATTCGTCCTCTGTTTTATCTTGTCTTAAAAATATACAAAGTCAAACTTCAAACAAATATAGTGTTTATTTTATCTCATGAATTGTCAACAATGGTTAAAATAAAGGCAACATGATTTTGATACCAAAAAAAGAAGAAAGTCACACGATGAATAAATGTCTTAAACAAATAGAAAACTTACTGGTAAAACAATTTAGTTCATGAAATTATAATGAGGAGGAGATGTATTTGAAGTGATATTCAATTTTTGAATTTTGGAAAATATGTTTACAAAGATAGAATAACAACACTCATTAGAACACAATTCGAGATTCATCAAAACTAAAAGGATTGAACAACAATACTGAGTAGAACATAAATCTAGATTCAAAACCTAATTATGAAAACAGATTTCTAGAGTGGGTATAAATAGATTTCAAAAAGTGTGATTGAAAAAATGTAATCAATCATAGTTCGTCCAAGACCTCTGTAGAACTATGATTGATTATATTAACTGAAGACTTTACTAGGAGAGTAGTTAGGGAGGAAAGAGTTAAACTTGCAGTAGCAGAGATAAAAAGGGATTCTCTCCTTCAAAAATACTATGGTTAAAGTTCGTGTGAGACGAATGCTATATGGAAAATTTGATGAGGAAATAGGTAGACAACCCTATATATGTATTTTTTTGGTCATAAAATGGAAAATTTGTTTCCCGCTGATACAAGGTCAATTATACCAGTTTAACCTCTCGTGCGTATCGTAGCGATGTAGTACTTAAGGATCGAATCCACGAAGACAAATGGTTACACTATCAATCTCTAGATTAAACTCAAGCTAAGACAACTCAAATAGTGATGGAAACTAAACTAAACTATAAACGATGGAAAACTAATAAATAAAGGCATCGGGTATAGGGAATTCATCAGGAAACAAAAAATCAATTTAGAAAACTATTCAGGGCATTCATTCAACCAATTCTCGACTTAGACATAAAATTTTAGCAAACCACCTATCGTGGTGAACCTGGTGCTCCTAACTGTCGTTGGTCCCAAGATGTAAACATGCATTATCGAATTAGTCTAATATGTCCACAACTAGCCTTAACATCAACTATTGTTCGTTAAGGTCTACCTGCTACACTAGTTCAGTCGTCTAACAGGTTTTTGGAAAGTTAAACAACCTAGAATCATAGACTAGGTGATTAAGCTAATACAAGCATTACACACATGTATAGATGACGAACTCTAATAATAGAATCCTATTTGTTCCTAAATCATTGATTCCTAATTCCCTAGAAAACCCTAAATCTGATTGATGAACTACTCGGACATGATATAAAAGAAGCAAACAAAGAAGAGAAATAGAAACATAATGATAAACTGAATTAAAATAGCAAAGGGTTCATAAATCTTCTCCAATGGTGTTGTGGAGGATGAGATCTTCACTCCAGAGATTACAAGAGCAAAACTAAAGTGGTTGATAAAAAGTAATGAAAAGCTTGTCTAAAAAGTGGCTAGACCTAGTTTTAATAGGTCAAACTCGTTCTGGTACAAAATAAGTTAAACCAGACGAAATATGGAAATTTCAGGGTTTTCTCGCGAAACAGGGTGAGATCGATCGATCTGAGGTGTGCAGTCAATCCTATCCTTAGGATCCATCGTTCTGGCAAGTCTGGTCAATTTTCAAGTCGAGCGGCAATTTTTCAGGATATTGGATCGGTCGATCCCGTCTGTTCTCGGCCATAATGACATAGCTTTTATAAAATCGTCATATCTTCCTACCCGCTTGTCTGATTGCCCTCAAACCACCTCCAAGTGAAAGATAACTCATGTGACTATCTCGTGTCCAAATTGCAGCTTGGTCCTACGGTGCTAAGTCTTTCAAAGGAAGCCAAACTTCTGACATTCTGCAGGATTCTGCATCTCCATATGCTCGTTTCACTCAAAACAGCTCATCTTCTCCAAATGTGACGTATGACCTGAAAAGACTCTAAAACAGACTAAAAGACTCTAAAACACATACTTTAACTTAATAAAACCATGGAAAACAAGGGTTAAAAACCGATAAAAACACCGTCTATCACTCGAAATTTACTTATTCAAAACAAATAGCAACTACAAAAAAACATATTTTTAACGAACTAGACCTGCACAGTCAACAACCAAAAATTGGCAAACACAATCCGGACTAGAATCAAAACGATGAAATCCTAAATATAAAGAAGATGCATAATTAGCCAGACTATCCGCTAGGTAGTTGACCTCCCTATACACATTAAAAAATCTGACAATCCAGTCAAAGCCTTAGCACACACGTACTAGGAACGAGAAGGGTGTGAATTACAAATCCCTCATATTAGAAACCTACCACAATCTCCGAGTTAATCTCCACATCGAGTCTTGTAATTCCCAACTCCCAAACAATATACAAGTCGTAGTACACACCTCATAATTCTGCTAGAGGGGCTGTACAAATACCGATAATTAACGCAAAACCACAACATCATATTCCTTGATGATCCTGCACAGCACATCCATCAAATATCGGTCCCAGGTTCCTTTTAGAGGCACCATTAGTGTTGATTTTATACCTAGGCTCACTTGGTTTTATCCACTTAGTCGCACGATCAACACGTGTAGTGCTACCATGCTCTGTTTTTTCTTTCCCATTTATTTGTATCACTTCCTGTGCCAAACCTTTGACGAAACGAACTCTATCATGACATTGTATATTGGATCCAAAAATATTTCCACAACACTACTTCCACCTCCACTATATTGCCATTGAAAAAAGTATGACCCATAAACAACTATCCACTATGTCATTATCACCAAAATTGGTGAAAATCCACTCAAGCAAATACTGTGAAAAAAATGATGAAGCTTATTAGGATGAACCAAGTGAATACATATGCCAATCATAGCCGGACAATCCTTCAAAATATGAATAATTGTCTCTTAGCCACTCTTACACACTTGGCATAAGTCTGATGTGCATAAATGTCTCCATAGTTGCTCCACGATTGTCATCACTACCTATCGAGCTATCATCCACACGAAGCATCTAACTCGATTGAGAACAAGGGCCAATCTAATTTGGTAAAAGAAATTTGTCATATACGAACGATGACAATGTTGTCGAATGAGACATTATACACGGACTTAACCGTGAAGCTTCCATCACTTGTTTCAAGCCAAGACAGTCGATCTTTTACGCCGGTGATCGTATCCACAACAACATAGCCCAATTTCAACTTAACACAATGTGGTAAGAAGCTCTCGAATCTGTCAAAATTCCACCCAGATATGTGTTTCCAAAACTCGCCAAATATTCAAATCAACCTCAACGACATCATTTTGCACAAGATTCACCAAAGTTTCGTCAGTTAATTGGTGTACATATATGGTGTAGATATACATTTTGAATTTGTATATAACATTATTAATCGTAGGGGTAAATAAGTAAATAATAATATGAATAGTAACCTACATTTTGGAAATTTAGTTTTCCCAAAAACTTGTAATTACTTGTTAGAATTAAAAAGTGGTAAAATCTAGCATAGAAAGAAACTTTTTTATATAAATAATTTTTGTTGTCATTTTCTTATGAAATTAACTATATTACGGTTGGCCAGCTTGTTTTTATTACTAAGTCAAATTTAATTGTAAGGAAAAATTATGAAAATATGAAACAATTTTTTGGTTCAAAACATTACTTTCCAAAATAAATATAAGACATATATGGAACACTTTTTTTTGTAAGTTTGAACTTAAAAGTTGTTTAAAATATTTATATTATAAAATGGTAGTGCGTATGTGTTATAATTGAGTACGAGAAATCACTCGCCAGAAGAAATCACTCATCGGAAGAAATCATTTCTTAGAAAAAATTACTCATCGAGGAAAAGCATTTCTGTTGAAAAGATTCACGGCTTTTATTTCTTTTCCTTGTAGGATACAGTGAGAATCCAACAAACTACATGAAGAAGTATTTCTATCAGTAGCACCCTCAAGAATTGAAAATCTTGAGGTAAAACATTTATTTATAATCCAAAATGTACAATGTTTTCTTGGGTTCAGTCGCAGTTTAGTTGGAGCTCTGGTAATGGATTAGTTCTAATAGGTTTGTGGAATTAGTTTTTATGTTTGTTTCTTTGATTTTTAGTTAGTTTTTCTTTTCGAGGGCTATAGTTTCTCTTACTTGGGCTTTATTTTTCCGGAGATTTCTATGTTTTTCGCAGACCTAATTGCTATTAAGGTTGTATGAGTGTTGTGTTCAGCATTCAGCTTAATATATCTTTTAAACAACCAAAAATAAAAGAAAAGATCATATCTAAAACACACAAAATAAATTTCACTCTCTGAAATGGAAATTCAGGTGAAGTAAGAATAACTTGAAGCATTTTGTTATGTGTGGTAGCCATAGTTAGTTCATAAATGTTAGTAAAAGAACAAAAAAGGAGTAAAAACCTAAGATACAATGGTCGTTAACATAACAACACATTCTCGACAGAGTAGTTTCCCAGTTAAAAATTCGGAGGTTTTATCTTTGTATTGCATGATACATGTAATATATACATTATTAAATCATTCAGATGGTTTTGTTTTCATTTTATTTTTATGATATTAATTGTTTGTTTAAATCTCATGTTGACCAAGGTTTTTTCAGATTATTTATTCAAAGTAATCTCTGGTCTGTAGACATGAGTCAACTGGTCCTACTCAGCAGGTGTCTTCCAAATGTCCAATACCTATTTTTCAGTCTGTATGATTCATGTAGCACATTATTATCTTTGCTAAAATCAGATTAACTCTATGCATAAATTAGAATCTCACACTTTATTGAAGATATAATCAGGAATTGTAACACTATTTTTATGGTTCTAACATGAATGGATCATATTTTGATGTCTTAGTAATGTTCACAAGACATTTCAATCAAAGAAGAGGAAGAAGAATCCACTTGGGAACAAGGTTAATTAGTACTTAGAAGTGTTGCTTAAATTATGACTCTGAACTTACATTTTTTCAGCTGTAAAATCTAAGTAAACATTTTAGGGTTCTCAACTTCATAAGCTCATTGTGAGTGGCGATCTCAAAGAAGCCGTGAAACTACCTCTTGGTGAAGACATTAACGAGTGGTTGGCCATTCACAGTTAAGACATATAATCATTATGATCCTTAACTAGTTACTCTCTGTCCAAACTTGATTATTAATACTTCTTTGTAATTTGACTTTAGCTGTAGATTTCTACAACCAGATCAACATTTTGTATGCTATTCTTGAAGAGTTTTGCACACCCAATACTTGCCCAATCATGAATGCTGGATCAAGGTAACTTCTATCTTTCACTCTTGGTACTCCCATCCATCAAATCCGAATCTTCCTGGTCTAGTAACTACGAGATTGATTGGTAAGGGCTATAAGATTTAAACTGTAGGTTTTTTGGCTGTAAATTCTTTTTGCTATAGATATTTTAGCTATGGATTTTTTGCTATAGGAATTTATTTTTGTAAAGCTCATAAATTTTGACTTTCCACAACCAAAAATATTTCATAGATAAAAATTTTGACTTTTAGAGTAACGAGAGCCAAAAATAAACTTTGAGTAAGATTGATTTAGTTTTAGTGCTCTGAATTTTTTTTTTTTTTGCTTTCTAGAGTAACGAAAACCATTGCCAATTAGACCATATATATAGATGCCAACTTAAAAGTAGCAAAAAAATTTTTTGGGTCATCTTCAATAGATAAACATTGATTTTATTTATAAATTGTAGTATATCCTAAAACACACTAAAATTTTTGTTAATTTTTTTTGACACTGCACAAATGTACATTTTACACATACCTAGAACCATCCCTGAGAGATGCAGCTTAGTATCGATCTGTCTTGGTCTTATATATTCTTTGCAGATATGAGTATAGATGGGCAGATGGAATGACTATGAAGAAGCCTACAGTGGTTTCAGCTCCTGAATACGTTGAGTATCTCATGAATTGGATTGAAACTCATATCGATGACGAAACCATCTTTCCGCAAAAATCTGGTATTTGTCAAGATAATAACTCATAGTTGTAACATCTTTTTAAGTTGGTTTAAATTTGTAACTCTGATTTCTTGATTTCGTATTCAGGAGAACCATTCCCACCAAACTTTAAGGATGTCGTGAAGCTGATTTTAAAAAGGCTGTTTCGAGTTTATGCTCACATGTATTGTTCTCACTTTCAGAAGATTGTGTGTCTCAAGGAAGAAGCTCATCTCAACACTTGCTTCAAGCATTTTGTTCTCTTCATTTATGTGAGTTGATGAATCATTTCTTCAAACATTGTTGAGTTTTTAGTAATCATTTAACTTTATTAAACCTGAGAGTAAACTTAGTGTAACGATGATGCATTGTTTTTGGCAACATGCAGGAATTCCAGTTAGTTGATAAAGAAGAGTTGGCTCCTCTTAAAGATCTCGTGGGAATTGTTTTGAAACCATAGAATAAGTCTTTTATGTTTTCAAGAGGGGAAAATGGATTTTCAGATATTCACCAATAACATCCTCCAAAAGAGTTGATGATTATGTAATCAATTACTTGAGATTTTTAAAACTGAGTTGATTTCGCCCAAAAAAAAAACTAAGTTGATGTAATGTAAGGAGTAAATTGTTTTTTGAGATGTTTTAATCAATGAATTGGATCAACATCAGCCTAGTGATTAAAAAAATTGGGGCAAGATATAAATCCGTTGATCCCGAATTCATTTTTCTCTAAGAAGTAATAAGTTTAGGTTATTGTTGTTGATTAAACGAAGATAAGAACATGTTCCACATCTTATTAGAAAATCTACAACCAGATTAGTCACAGGTGCTGTTTTTCTCAAAAAATAGTGTGGCTTATTTAAACTAATTTATTAAAAATCTTATTTATAATCTGCATCTGTGCAGATTAGTCACAGACTCACACGTGTTTCTCAAGTAATATCCGATTTATTAGAGAATGAGCTTGTGGTCAAGTGACAGAGGACGAGTTTGAGAGTTTAAAGATTTCGCAGGTTTGATTTTCTTGTTATGCGAAACTAAGTCACAATTTTCTGGTCACCTTAACAAGGATATGGGCCCATATTTTCGGCCTATTTGAATACTCGGAAATAAGGATCTATTTGTGAGCTGCACCACCTTCAGGAGAATAGTCTAGGCCCTCCCCTAATCTAGGAACTGCTGAGTTACAAAAAAAATCCATTTATTAAGAAATCTTATTTATATTCCTTATATTATTTATAAGTAATGTTCGTGTAAAAAAAATATAGAACTTTTTAACAAAAAAAATATGAAATCTCTCAAATATTTTTGGGACTACCCCTAAGAATTTCTTCAACAATGAAGGTCAACAACGCAATTCTATTTGTTCAGAAACTGCAAGCTTTTTTTTTTTTTTTCCTACGGTAAAGAACTACTTGCCGTTTCATTCAATTATAAACTTCATACTTTTTAACTGTCACAGTGACACACCTGTACACCACGCTCGTACACCCGTCGCGGTCCAACTGGCGGATTTGGGCCCGTTGGACGCGGACCGGCCCGTTTGACATGCCTAGTCTTATCATGCATGTATCTTAATAATAACAACCTTAGAGCATGATTAAAGGGAGTTTCTTAACAATTTCTTAGATTAAAATAATCAAAAGTGAGGGGAGAGAAGGAGAAAGGGTTTCTTAAATCCAAAAGTTGGGTTTCTAATGACGTGGCGGATTCTGATTGGTTGGTTGTGTTTTCGTTTTTTTTTTTTTTTTTTTCATTTGACAAAAAGAAAAAAATAATAAAAAAATAAAATGAGAAACCCAACATGATGTATTACGGGGAAGTTCCCCTCATCTTTAGGAAACCTTACATCACTCCAGGAACTTGACTTTGCCTATAACCAATTGCTTGGAGAGATTCCAGATGATGTAGCTAGATTGACTCAAATGGTGTATTTCCAAGTATCATTGAATAGTTTCTCAGGCGTAGACTCAAATGGTGTATTTCCAAGTATCATTGAATAGTTTCTCAGGCGTCTTTCCTCCTGCATTATACAACATGTCGTCACTTGTGTCTTTAGCCCTAGCTGGTAATAGGTTTTCGGGTACCATTGAGGATGATTTTGGTGATCGTCTACCCCACCTAAAAACGCTTCTTTTGGGAGACAATGAGTTCACTGGAGCCATTCCCATTACACTTGCCAATATCTCAAGCCTTGGAAGGTTTCATATCTCATATAATCTCCTGACAGGAAGTATCCCTACGAGTTTGGGAAAATTAAGTAATATGTGGTGGTTAGGGATGAGTACAAACTCTCTGGGAAATAACTCATTCAGTGATCTTGAATTTATTGGTGCTTTGACGAACTGCACTCAATTACAGTTCTTAGATGTTGGTGACAATAAACTTGAAGGTGAGCTGCCTGCTTCCATAGCCAATCTATCCACCACATTGACTAGTCTATCCCTTGGAGGAAATCATATCTCTGGAACCATCCCCTATGATATCAGCAATCTTGTAAACCTACAAGAACTCGGTTTAGGAGAAAATATGTTGACAGGAGGACTTCCCGTCTCTTTTGGGAAGCTTTTCGATTTGCAGGTACTGGATCTGTTTTCAAACACAATATCAGGGGAGATACCATCTTATTTTAGCAACATGACTAGGTTGCAAAAGCTCCATTTGAATAGCAACAATTTCCATGGAAGAATTCCTCCGAGTCTTGGACGTTGTAGATACTTGTTTGACCTGATTGATACAAATAGGTTGAATGGGACAATACCTTTGGAAATACTGCAAATTCCTTCCCTTGCTTACATAGATTTGTCAAACAATACTGCATTGTGCAAGCATCACCAAGACAGAGAAAGCCTCTCTCACATAGAAGGAAAGTTGCCAATGGTATTGGTATAGGTATAGCTTCGCTTTTGTTATGTATTATTATTGTAGCCTCTCTGTGTTGGTTCAAGAGGAGATGGAAAAAGAAGACCGCTGCCGGTGGTAGTAACCGATATGATTCTACTATTTTCGGGATGTTTTATGAAAAGATAAGTTATAAAGAGCTTCATAGTGCAAAAAGTGGCTTCTCTTCAAGCAATCTGATTGGGTCAGGAAACTTCGGTAATGTGTTTAAAGGATTGCTTGGCTGTGAAAATAAACATATTGCAGTTAAAGTCCTGAACCTCCTAAAGCATGGAGCAACGGAAAGCTTTATGGCAGAATGTGAAGCTTTCAAGGGTGTAAGGCATCGTAACCTTGTGAAACTGATAACAGTTTGCTCAAGCCTTGATTGCGAAGGAAACGAATTCAGAGCTCTGGTCTACGAGTTCATGCCAAAGGGAAGTCTGGATACCTGGCTGCAGCCAGAAGATCTGGAAAGGGCAAATGAGCACTCGAGATCCTTAACACTTCCAGAGAAACTCAACATAGCAATAGATGTGGCTTCTGCACTGGAGTATCTGCATGTTCATTGTCATGAACATATAGTTTATTGTCAGGAACATATAGTTCACTGTGATGTTAAGCCAAGCAACATTCTTTTAGATGCTGATCTGAATGCTCATGTAAGTGACTTTGGTTTGGCTCAGCTCCTCTATAAATACGATCAAGAATCTTTTCTAAACCAGTTTAGTTCTGCTGGTGTCAAAGGCACCATTGGTTATGCCGCACCAGGTAACAAAACATCTATATGCAAATACTATTGTGTTTTACTACGAATGAGTCAATCTCATTGTCTTTTGTTCCTTTGAAATATGTGCAGAATATGGAATAGGATCCCAACCATCAACGCAAGGAGATGTGTACAGCTTTGGAGTTTTACTTTTGGAGATGTTCACTGGAAAGAAACCGACAGATGAGCCATTTCAGGCGATTGTAACCTCCATAGCTACACAAAGTCAGTATTGTCGGGTTGCACAAGCAATGGAGGCAGCAATGCCATTGATGAGTGGTTGAGGCTTGTTTTGCAGGTGGGAATAAGGTGTTCTGAAGATGATTCAAGGGATAGGATGAATATGGCTGTAGTAGTACGAGAATTAGTTTCAATCAGATCTAAGTTCTTCGGTTCAAGATGATTATTACCGAGCTAAGTCCTCAGGATACTCCCCATAGTTCTCATCAGGAATGGATGTTAAATGAGAGTATGCATACAATGAATATGTCTCTGCATTTGCTTTTAACTAAAACAGAGAGACTAATGTATTGCACGAATACTAATCTACTTATCATGTTAAGAGAATAAAAAAACAACTGTAAAATTTATGTCTTTTGTAGGCTGTAATTGTACCTTTGTCCGTTACTGTATTCAGAGACTGAACCCCAAAACAAGAAGAACAAAGAATGGAAAGGAAAAAAGGAGATGCCCATATACGAATGCAGTAGCAAAAGTTTATAATAGAAATTGTTCTGTCAACCAAGGAAAAAGTAATTTGAGATATATAACTAAAAGGACTGATTACAAGTGAAACATGCCTGTTGAAAAGCTGAACGTTGATGAAGGAGAATATTTGTGTGAATACTTTGCGGACTAAGAAGGGTGGAGTCTGTATCATGTTAAAATAGATTGTTATCATCATTGCCAAGAACAGTTTCCAAGTTTTATAATTATTATAGTTTCTAATAAATTTCAAGACTCACATGATTTGTTTTCAGAAGATTCAAGTAACTGTTAGGTATTTTCTAATACTTTGCCAGCGTGCCATCAGATCTTGTTTAGCAACAACATTTTCTTGTTTTGTTTCTTTTACCAAAAGCGTGTTGATTGTAATTGAGTTTCTAATGTTAGTATAGTTACATTAAGGATCACAAAGTTTAGATTAGTTAAATCATCAAGTGTTGTGTTCTTTAAGTTATGTTGTTTGGTCCAAAAGTCATAAAGGGAAGAAACACAACCCTTCATTTGTATTGTTTCAATTTCCATATAAACCAATTTGGTCTTGATGTAAATCAACAAGTTTTAGATAAATAAAAGTTCTTTTTGTTCTTCTACTGCTTTCTCTTTTCTTTCTCTTCTCTTCTACAAACATATCAAATTCCAACAAAGCGACCATGTTCTCCTTGGTGGCTGTATACATAAGCTCAGTAGAGAGATCTCTTTTTAAAGGTTATTTCTGATCATTCCATATATCTTCTCGAGGAATGCAGTAAGCTGCTGCTTGAAAACTAGTGCGGGGTATTTTGCTTCAACTTGCCTCAAGTCATCAAGCTTGGTGAGCTCAGCACTTTGAGGAGATCCCATTAATGGCTATTTATATTGTTAAAGAATCAAACACAATAAATCAAGACTGATGAAGAAGGTTATATATACAAATTGACTTGCAGCTTCTTACTTGTGACATCCTTCCAAATAGGGAGGCTGATGTTGTTAAACTAGCTACTTCGGTTACTTTGAGTGTGCGTTGCAGAAGCAATAACAAAATGGCCAAATTAGATAACCAATATGCCAAAACATCATTATTTTCTAGGTCCTGTATGGAAGAACACATTTCCAATCATATTTAGAAACTTCTCGGCTTTAAAGAATAGTTCATACATGCTTCTAAAGAAACCAAAGAATCCACTTACTTCAATGGCTGAAGCTATTCTTTGAATGATACGGTCAAAGACGCTAGTTCTTTCGACTTCAAATGATCTCCTGTGAAGAAGACATTGTGTATCAGGAATGCAGCCGCAGGCTTGCCCCTAGCGTATCCAAGATTTTGTGAGATACATTTGACTAGTAAATCCTGAATGACACAAAGATTATAACATATGGTGAAAAGTAAACAGAAGACGATAAAGTCACATCATAACAATTAGTACAAGTAACTCATATATCTGATACCTGCTGCTTTGCATTCATATATTTCTGTGGGTTCTCTTCAGACACTGGTTCCCTTACGGCAAGTTTCGTGTCCTGTGACAGTTATAGACAAAAGGCAATTGTAGAAACAAGAAAGTATTTCGGAACTTACAATTTATTCAGAAATTCACTTCCTCTTACCGGTGAAGTCTTTGTTTGTCCATTATAAAGATTGCCATTCTCTAGAGTTCTCTGTACATTGAGAAGAAAAGATTACATGAACAATTTGGCCGTCTTCTATCTATATGTTTTGGATTGTTGGAACCTGTAAAAGTATTGTTTTTGATCGTGCGGGCATAGTTCTGCTTGAATTGGAAAGCTTCTCTTCTTGTATGAACCAGAAGCAATATCAACATGTAAAATTAAGGAACAGTAAACTTGTAAGCAAAACAACATTAGAATATATCCATGTTGAATTTTCATCACTATATTTCAGGTTGGAGTGTGTCTCAGTTTCTGTTTTAATTGTTGCAGAATAACAGGTTAATGTTGACCGAGTTTTAAGCTTTAGCTTTGTTTGATTCGTTCCTTAGTATTAGGAATTTCTAGTTCAAGTATTTTTAGTATAAATAAGTAAGTTGTAAACGTGATCGTTTAAGCTCTCAGGATCTATCAGAAATATTCAGTTCAATAAAACTTGAAACTGGTATCACCAATGCGCCACCATTTTTTTGAGATCTGTGAATTTTTTTTGAGAGTTTGTGAGATAGAAACAGAAACACTTCACCAATGCGCCACCATTTTTAATGGAGAAAATTACCAAAGCTGGGCAGTACGGTCCATCTGGAGGCATTTGATCTCTGGAAAGCCGTTGAAGAAGATTACGAAATTCTACTATTGACTGCAAATTCGACAATGACAATTGAAGAATCACAAAGAACAAAATACGAGAAAATTCAAATGCTAAAACTACTCTTTTTCTGTAGTTTAAGAACATATATTTACATTAATAATGAATCTAAACTCAGCAAAAAGTATTTGGGACTATCTGGAGAAAGAGTTTGAAGGCAACAAGAGAGCAAAGAATATGCAAATTCTCTACCTAATTAAAGAATTTGAAATGCAAAGGATGAGGGAGTCATAAACTATAAGGGAATACTCGAACAAGTTGTTCGGTATTGTAAACAAGATTCGACTCTTAGACAAAGCATTTATGGACAAGTAACCTTGGCAGAAATGGTAAATGCGATGGATGCCCACGAAAAGAAAAGGAGCAATGTTAGAAGAAGGAACCATGAAAGGGGCTTTTCAAACCAAAAATGAAAGCTCCAGAAGTTATGTAAAACAAAGCTATTGGAATATCAATCCAAGTCCCACATCGAAAGTTTAGACAAAGAGTGTTTAATATATAAGTCATTGGGAGGTTATGGGGATTATAAAAATCCTATAATTGGTATCAGAACCTATGTTCGAAGAGGAGGACCTAGAGAAATAGGTGTTGACTGGAAGTTTGGTGTGTGGAAGAATTCTCAATATAAACTCGCGATTCTTGGGATGCCGGTAGCATGTGTCGAAAGTCTACCTAACACATCGGAGAGTCAGGCGGCTTGTTCTGTTAAATGATTACGACGGTACAAAAGGTGTCAAGATGTTTCGCTGAAGGAGAGGTCATAGGATGTTGTGGTCCTTGGTTTGAGGGGAAGATTATCTTTTCACCTAATTTATCACCAAAAGGAGTATCTTTGAAGAGTTCTTCTTCGTTGAAAACAACATTTCTACTTGTTGTAACCCTTAACTCTTGAGGCAGCCAAACTCTGTAGCCTTTCACTCCAAAAGAATAACCCATAAACACTCCTTTCAATGCTCTAGGACTTGTTTTCTCTTGTACTATATGAACATAGGCTGAGCATCCAAATCTTCTCAAGTAACTCAAATCTGGTTTTGAACCAGTCCATAATTCCTCCAGTAATTTGAAATCCAATGACGAATTTGGTGATTTGTTTATCAAGTAAACAACTATAGAAGCAGCCTTTGCCGAGAATTCCTGTCCTAACCCAGACTCAACTAGCATGCTTCTCACCTTGTCCATTATGCTTCTATTCATCCTCTCTGATACACCGTTTCGCTGCGCCGTATAAGTACAAGTCATGTGCCTTTTAAAAACTACATCTTTGCACAACTTATCAAATTGCAGATTGCAAAACTCAAGTCAATTGTTGTTTGCAGATACTTAATTCTTTTTCTTGTCTCATTTTCAATACCCTCTTTCCACTCCTTAAATTTCTGAAATGCTTCATCCTTTGTTTTTAGAAGATATTTTCAAACTTTCCTAGAGAAGTCATCAATGAGACTGACAAAGTATATGCACCCACCAAGACCATCTGCAATAGAAGGAGATCCCCATAAGTCTGAATGCACATAATCTAATATGCCTTTGGTAGTGTGCTTTGCTGTAGGGAAACTTTGTTTGTGAGATTTCCCAAGTACACAATTCTCACAGAAATCTAGCTTATCAACTTCCTTCTTGGACATATATCCTCCTTTGACTAACACATCCAAGTTCTTAAAACTCATGTGCCTAGCCTAGAATGCCAGATTTTAGTCATGTCAATTTTAGCTCTTGACATGTTCACTTCTCCTGTAAGAACTTCCCCTTGAAGGTAGTAAAGGCCTTCATGATACTTTCCTGGTATCACCTTCTTGTTGTCCTTATAGAAGGTGATAATGAAATCACCTCCTTCATATTTGCAGCCAGCCATTTCCAATATTCCATAGGAGATAAGATTTTTCTTCATGCTTGGCATGTATCTCACATCTGTTAGGACCACAATGGATCCATCTGGGTTTTGAATCTTCACTTTTCCTATACCTTTGACATCACTATGAGTGTTATTACCCATAAGCACCTTGCCTCCATTAACTTCCTTGAAGTCAAACAACACTTCCTTGTATGGATTGATGTGAAATGAACATCCAGAATCCAAAACTCATTCCTTAACTGCATCTTGGTCTCCTACAACTAATGCTTCTGGCTGCTTTATCTCATTAACTTCTTGTGTGCTCAAGGTTACTAACAATGGCTGCTCTTTCGCAGAAACTACAATATTTTTAGAATGTGTAGCTTTCTTTGAATACCTTTCAGGACATTCTCTCTTCCAGTGTCCTTCTTTACCGCAAATAAAGCCTCATTTGCTGTTTTTGTTGAATTTGGGCCTTGATTGCGATATGCCTTTACTCTTTGATCTGTCTCTCCATTGCTTATTCCCTTTATCAGATCTCTTATCAGTTATGCCCCTGGCTTCAACATACAAGCCTTCAGCTGCTGATTTTTTCCCTACGAAACCTTGCTCCTTCAAATCAATCTCTTTTGAGTATGCCTTGTTTATTACCTCAGCCACAGTGATAATGTCCTTCCCACTTCCATATTTGAGAGTATGAACCAATTGCTCATACCTTGGTGGAAGACTACTGAGGAGCCGGATGGCTTGGTCCTCATTACTTATGGTAATCTTCAAGCTCTCTAGATCATCTACCAGTTTCAAAAAGTTATTGTAGTTTACTTCAATGCTCATACTTTCTTCCATCTTAAAACTTGCAAACCTTTGCTTAAGATAAATCCTGTTTGGCAAAGCTTCAGTTTGGTAGTCTCTTTAAGGCTAAAGCTGTAGGCTCTTTCATCATTTTCCTAAGTATTGGATTGCTTAAACACATACTTAGCAGAATTTTGGCTCTCATCTCCTTTTCCTTGTTCTTTTCAAGACTGATGAGAGCCCTTGGGCTTGCCACTCCTTCTTTTTCTTTTCCTTTGGCAGCTGATGTCACATCTTCCTCTAGACATTTATCCAAGCCTAAGAGTTACAACTGACACACAATCTTATGCTTCCACAAACCAAAATCACACTTCCCTTCAAACTTCTCAACATCAAGTTTTGGAATGTATTCTAATATGCTTTATCTCTTTTGGTTTTATGGTCTATGTTCAAGTTGAGGAGTTGGCTGGATGTTTTATAAATTTCAGAAGGAAAAGAACAAAGCTTAAAAGAATGGAAACTCCAATTAGTATGAGGCATTTTGGAAGGAGCCCAATAAGGAAAACTTTGAGGGCTTTGCCACTGTGGGCCGAAAGAGGACAATATCATACTAATTGGGTGCGATCATACCAGCACTAATGCACTGGATCCCATCAGAACTTCGTAGTTAAGCGTGCTTGGGTGAGAGTAGTACTAGGATGGGTGATCTCCCGAGAAGTTCTCGTGTTGCACAGAGTTCTTAGCGAGAGAAAGAGTACTTTGTGAATCACAATGTACTAGAGTACCTTTTGTAGCAAAACCCAATTCTCCACACAAACCTCTTAACCATATGGCTTCTTTCACTGCTTCAGTAAGAGCCTTATATTCTGCTTCAGTTGTTGAAAGAGCCACAACTGATTGTAGATTTGACTTCCAACAAAATGTATTTCCCCACAACTTAAACACATAGCATGTGACTGATCTTCTCTTGTCTAGGTCTGTAGCATAATCAGAATCGCAGAAATCTTCAATGTTGAGTTCTGAACCTTTTCTGAAAGTTAAACTGGCTTTTTGTGCTTCTATCAAGTACCTTAGTACCCATTTAACTGCCGCCCAATGATCTTTGCCTGTTTGTGCCATGAATCTACTAATTAATCCAACAGCAAAACCAAGATCTGGTCTAGAGCCGACCATAGCGTACATTAGGCTCCCTACAACACTAGCATAAGGAATCTTTTCCATATGGCTAGCTTCTGATTTCTGTTCATCTACAGTTAAGCTCCTCAACTTGAAATGATATGCAATAGGTGTTACAACTCCTCTAGCTTCTGCCATGTCAAAATTTTTCAATACTTTCTCCAAGTAGTTTCATGTGATAGAACTAGAATTCCTTTAGCTCTGTCCCTGAGAATGTCCATACCCAAAATCCTTGAAACTCTCCCCAAATCTTTCATTTCAAAGTCTCTGTTTAAACTTTCTTTCACCTTGTTGATGTTTGCCAAATTTCCAGAGGCTATTAGCATATCAGCTATATACAGCAATAGATAGATAGCTAAATCAGTTTTGATGTTCCTCATGTAGACACAAGGATCGTATGTGCTTCTCACAAACTATTGTTTCTTCATGAAACAATCAAACCTCAAATTCCATTGTCTTGGTGATTGTTTCAATCCATATAAGGATTTCTTGAGGAAGCACACCTTGTTCTCATCTCCCTTTTGAACAAAGCCTTTTGGTTGCTTAATTAGTATCTTCTCCTCTAGATCACCATGGAGAAACGCAGTCTTGACATCAAGCTGCTCCAACTCATAGTCTAAATTGACCACAATATAAAATAAAAATCTGATGGATGTGTATTTCACTACAGGTGAGAACACTTTATTGTAGTCAATTCCTTGTGTTTGTGATAACCCCTTTGCTACTAGCCTTGCCTTGTACCTTGGTTTTTCAACACCCAGTATACCTGGTTTCAGTGTGAATATCCATTTGCAGCCAATCACTTTCTGCTTCTTTGGTCTTTCAATCAGATCATAAGTATGGTTTCTCCTAAGAGAATCCATTTCTTCTTTGGAAGCGTTATCCCAATGCTTCCACTTATCACTCTCCTTAGCTTCTCCATAGCTTTTAGGCTCGTCAACATTCAAGTCTTCTTCTGTTAACAAAGCATAAGCCACAAAATTATAATCTTCAAACCTTGATGGAGGTCTGATATTCTACATTCTATTTCTATCTCTGGCCAGCAAGTAATTATCTAGATTATCTTCATCTTGATACAAGGTTAATTATACCAATTTAACCTCTCGTGCGTATCATATCGATTTAGCACTTAAGGATCGAATCCATGAAGACCAATGATTGCACTATCAATCTTTAACCAAACTTAAGCTAAGACAAATAAAATAAAAGTGGGAACGAATCAAAGCAATAAACAATATGAAAATTAATAAATAAAAGCATCATGTATCGGGAATTCATTAGGAAATAAGAAATCAATTCAGGAAACTATTCAAGGCATTCATTCAACCAATCTCGACTCAGACATAAAATTCTAGCAAACCCACTGTCGTGGTGTCAACTACTATGTCTAACAACCTAGAAATCCTAACTGTCGTTTGCACTAGAGATGTAAACATGCTTTATTGATTAGGTCTGATAGGTCCACAACTAGCCTTAACATCAATTGTCGTTGTTTAAGGACTAGTTGCTCATCTAAGCTAGTTCAGACATCTAACAAGCTTTTGGAGAGTTAAACAACCTCAGATCATAGACTAGGTGGCCAGTCTAACCTAAGCATTAAACACAATCTTAGATGGAGAACACATAACATCGAGTCCTATTTGTTCCTAATTCATTGAATCCCTAAATCCCTAGAAATTTCTAAACCTGATTGATAAAGTACTCAGACATGATAGAAAAGAAGCAAACAAAGAAGAAGATGATGGTGGAATTTTCTCATTTTCTATGCCCAAAATGGAAATATTTGGGTTAGAAACAAAATAGAAGATGATGGTGGAATTTTCTCATTTTCTGTATCAAAAGAAATTGATAATGAAAATGATGATCCAGATCCAAAGTCCATATTAGAATGCAGAAAAGACCTAATTGGGAGAAGTGGAAAATAGCCATGACAACAGAATTGAACTCCCTCAATAAAAGAAAAGTTTTTGGATCTATTGTCATAACACCTGAACATGTAAAGCCCATTGGATATAAATGGGTTTTTGTTCGAAAAAAAATGAGAAAAATGAGGTAACAAGGTACAAAGCCCGACTTGTTGCCCAAGGTTTTTCTCAGAGACCGGGAATTGATTATGAGGAAACATATTCCCGGGTAATGGATGCAATTACCTTCAGATTTTTGATGAGTCTAGCGGCATCTAAAAATCTAGAAATGCATCTAATTGATGTTGTGACAGCATATCTATATGGATCACTTGATAATGAAAATATATATATATATGAAAATCCCAGAAGGATTAAAGATGCCTGAAGCATTAAGTTCAAAATCAAAAGAAATATGTTCAGTCAAATTACAACGATCACTTTACGGATTAAAACAATCCGGACGCATGTGGTATAATCGCTTAAGTGAATATTTGTTGAGTAAAGGATATACCAACAATGTGATATGTCCTTGCGTATTTATTAAGAAATCTATATATGGGTTTGTGATCATTGCTGTATATGTTGATGACTTGAACATAATTGGAACTCAAAAAAAAATTGATGAGACAAGAACTCATATGAAGAAAGAGTTTGAAATAAAAGATCTTGGACAAACAAAATTTTGTCTTGGACTCTAGATCGAGCATCTTCAGAATGGAATTTTTGTACATCAATCAAATTATACAAAAAGGATATTAAAATTCTTTTACATGGATAAAGCGACTCCTTTGAGTACTCCAATGGTCAATAGATCACTTCAAATCGATAAAGATCCATTCAGAGCTTGTGAAGATAATGAAGAGGTATTGGGTCCTGAAGTACCTTATATGAGCGATATTGGTGGACTCATGTATCTTGCAAGCACTAGACCAGAAATATCATTCGTTACTAATCTACTTACAAGATATAGTTCGTCACCTACGCGCAGACACTGGAATGGAATAAAACATATATTTCGTTATCTCCATGGAACAACTCACTTGGGATTATTTTATAATAGAAATTCTAGTTTCGATTTAGTTGGTTTTGCATATGCTGGCTATTTATCAGACCCACATAAAGTCTGATCGCAAACCGGATATGTTTTCACAATTGGAGGCACTACAATTTCTTGGCGTTCCCAAAAGCAGACCCTAGTCACTACCTCTTCAAATCATGCGGAAACAATTGCACTTCATGAAGCATATAGAGAATGTGTATGGCTCAGATCCATGACTTAACACATACAAGAAGCAAGCGGAATAGTCATAAATAATGAGCCAACGAAAGTGTTTGAAGACAATGCTGCTTGTGTTGCCTAACTCAAGGAAGGCTATATCAAGAGCGACCGAATAAAATATATTCCCCAAGATTTTTCTCTTACACAGGAGAATTCGAGAAGAATCAAGAAGTAAATATTCAATGTATCCGTTCAACAGACAATGCGGCAAATCTGTTCACGAAAGTGCTTCCTACGACAACATTCAGAAAACATGTTCACAGTATTGGAATGCGTCAACTACGAAACCTATGACATTCATCATTTCAGGGGGAGATTATGTCACTTTACTCTCTTTCCCTCGTCATGGTTTTTATCCCACTGGGTTTTTCTATGACAATGCTTTTAATGAGGCAATGCGTAATATATAATTAACGATAGGTAATTAAGAAAGAGTGTTATAAATATGTAGATAATAATTACCTATCTAATAGCAATAATAATTGTGTATACAAAATATCTACCTTACGTGTACCTCCTCTTACTATACAAGAAGTTAATAGTAAAAGTAGCTCTTGTGATAATACTCACGTTCTCTACTCTCTCTTCCATACCACATACATAATAACAATATAATTTTATATATAGTTAGGCACGACACTGATTGTGACATTCATCCGTTAGATAATAAATAAGTGATCAAAAGAGAAACTAAACACAAGGATAGTTAATATAGAAGATGAAATTGTTAAAGATTAAACTTGATTTTGGATCAAGTTTATCAATGATCCAATTATCACCAATTGGACCAAAACCTTGATCCATATTCTAGAAGGTCACTATACAAATATCTTCACCGACGTCTTCTAAAATAATCTACCACTTTCATAAAAATAAATATCTAGATATTATGATAGAAATATCTAGATAAATATAATAAAATAATCTAAATATTATGGTAAAACTATCTAGATATTTTATACTTTGTAAGCTATAAATATCTTCGTATGCTCACATTTGTAACCAAATCTCCAAGATAAAATCAAAGTAATAAATAGCTTTTTTCTTCATAAAATTTTTTTTTCTCCTCGCCCAAACACTTAAAACACTTTCTTCATAATCATCTTAAAGCTTTTTCTTCCGACAGAAATTACAAACATGTGTTTTAAAAATGTGATCGGTATCAACAGTAAATCCGAGAGGATGACTTCCTTCACTTTATCATCGAGAGAAAAGAGGAGAAAAACTTCTTGAGAACACCGGTGCTCAATCTCTTTCTCTTTGAAAGATTCGAATCAGAGAAGAGAGAAGAGATGGTGAGAAGGCTAGAGAGAAATGAATGTGGTAGGACGACTTTGATCATATTTCTCAGTCACTAAGTTAATTTGAAGTTACAATCATTTAAGGTTCCAAACGTAAGCTTTGAACCCTCACAAAAAATCTCTTAAATATACGAACTTTAACAGAAAAAAAAAATCTCCCAAATACTTTTGGTTTGGACTAGCCATGAGAGAACCATGCTGAATTGCTGATGACAACGAACTTCTTCAACAATGCATTATTTGGTCAGAAACTGCAAGCTGTTTCTTTTTTAATTCTCATTCGGTGAAGAACTACTTGCCGTTTAATTCAATTGTAAACGCCATACTTTGTAACCGTCACAATGACGCACCATTTAGCTAACTGTTGTCACTCATGGCGCACAAAGTTCAACAGAAGATCCAATCTGAGCTGATTTGCAGAAGTCGATCATGTATTTCCTCAAATTAGCCGATTTACGACACAGTAATTGATCACGGGTCCATGAAAAAAAAAAAAAAAATCGTAAGTAAAGAATGCGTATTTCGTAGATGTACATCTGATTTTAGAATTTTTGAAACGACAAATTTCTATTATTTTTCTTAAAATCAAACAGTTGAAGAAGTGGTGTGTATGTCGGCCAAGTCTTTGTTGTGTTTTTAAGAAAATGCTTGTCCTTTTCTCTGTTCAAACACATTCGTAAAACTTTGACTGTTGAGTACTAGATAAAGATATCTCAGAAGTCAAATTAGAATTTTTTGTTTTTTTTGTGTGAACATTTTTAGTGAATTTTGGACCGCATTTAATTGCTATACGACTTCTTTAAGTGGCAGTGTGATCTGCTTCACTGAAGTTACATTGTGCTTCTTCTTTACCTAACATTTGCTTTCATTTTCTGAATTTAAAGTTGAAGCTTGAACCCTTCTTTTACCTTTGTCTAAGTGACATGAAGCTGTCTCTTCCACTTGCTTTCAATGCTTTCATGTTGCTTCAATTTTGCAGCGTGGTCTTTGCCCAAGGCAGGTTTTCAAATGAGGCTGATAGGCAAGCTTTGCTTGAGTTCAAGTCTCAAGTTTCTGAAAACACAAGAGAGATTTTAGCCTCATGGAATCACTCTTCCCCACCCTGCAATTGGATTGGGGTTACATGTGGCCGCAACCAAGGAAGAGTTACAAGTCTGGACCTTGGAGGATTCAAATTATCCGGTGCCATCTCACCCTCCATTGGTAATCTCTCCTTTCTCAGATTACTTAGTCTTGAAGACAACTCTTTTGGAAATACCATCCCTCAAGAGGTGGGTATGCTATCTAGGCTAGAGTATATGAATATTAGCAATAATCTTCTTGAAGGAAGGATTCCACCTAGTCTCTCTAACTGCTCTAGATTGTCAACCCTTGATTTATCGTTCAACTATCTTGAGCATGGCCTTCCTTCAGAACTCGGTTCACTTTCTAAGCTTGTCATCCTGTATCTTAATAATAACAACCTTACGGGGAAGTTCCCCTCATCTTTAGGAAATCTGACATCCCTCCAGAAACTTGACTTTGCTTATAACCAGTTGCATGGAGAAATTCCAGATGATGTAGCTAAATTGACTCAAATGGTGTATTTCCAAGTATCATTGAATAGTTTCTCAGGCGTCTTTCCTCCTGCAATATACAACATGTCGTCGCTTGTGGCTTTAGCTCTATCTGGCAATAGGTTTTCAGGTACCCTTGGGGCTGATTTTGGTGATCGTCTACCAAACCTAAAAACGCTTCTTTTGGGAGTTAATCAGTTCACAGGAGCCGTTCCCAAAACACTTTCCAATATCTCAAGCCTTGGAAGATTTGATATCTCATCTAATCTCCTGACAGGAAGTATCCCTTCGAGTTTTGGAAAATTAAGTAATCTCTGGTCATTAGGGATGAATATAAACTCTCTGGGAAATAACTCATTCAGTGATCTTGAATTTATTGGTGCTTTGACGAACTGCACTCAATTACAGTTTTTAGATGTTAGTTACAATAAACTTGAAGGTGAGCTGCCTGCCTCCATAGCCAATCTGTCCACCAAATTGACTGGTCTATCCCTTGGAGGAAATCATATCTCTGGAACCATTCCCCATGATATTGGCAATCTTGTAAGCCTACAAGATCTCAGTTTAGAAGCAAATATGTTGACAGGAGGACTTCCAGTCTCTTTTGGGAAGCTCTTGGAATTGCAGGTACTGGATTTGTATTCAAACTCAATATCAGGGGAGATACCATCTTATTTTGGCAACATGACTCAGTTGCAAAAGCTTCATTTGAATAGCAACAATTTTCATGGAAGAATTCCTCCGAGTCTTGGACGTTGTAGATACTTGCTAGACCTATGGATTGATACAAATAGGTTGAATGGGACGATACCTTCGGACATACTGCAAATTCCTTCCCTAGCTTACATAGATTTGTCAAACAACTTCTTGAGTGGCCCTCTTCCAGAAGAAGTTGGACAGTTAAAACTTCTGGTTGGACTAGGTGTTTCGTACAACAAATTATCAGGACAGATCCCACAAACTATAGGGAACTGTCTCTCGATGGAATTTCTCTATGTGCAAGGAAATTCATTTCATGGACCCATTCCAGATATAAGCCGGTTGGTAAGCTTAAAAATTGTCGACTTCTCCGACAACAATCTCTCTGGCCACATGCCTCAATATCTGGCCAACTTTCCTTTACTGCGAAATCTGAATCTTTCTGTGAACAACTTTGAGGGAAGGGTGCCGAGGAAAGGAGTGTTTCGAAATGCTACAGCAGTTTCTGTTTTCGGAAACGAGAAACTATGTGGAGGCATCACAGAAATGAAACTAAAGCCTTGCATTGTGCAAGCATCACCAAGGCAGAGAAAGCCTCTCTCACATAGAAGGAAAGTTGCCAGTGGTATTGGTATAGGTATAGCTTTGCTTTTGTTATGTATAATTGTGGCCTCTCTCTGTTGGCTCAAGAGGAGAAGACAACAGAAGAGCGATGCTAGTGGTAGTAACCGATCTGATTCTACTACTTTCGGGAAGTTCTATGAAAAGATAAGTTATAAAGAGCTTTATAGTGCAACAAGTGGCTTCTCTTCGAGCAATCTGATTGGTTCAGGCAACTTTGGTAATGTGTTTAAAGGATTGCTTGGTTGTGAAAATAAACGTATTGCGGTTAAAGTCCTGAATCTCCTGAAGCATGGAGCAACAAAAAGCTTTATGGCAGAATGTGAAGCCTTCAAGGGTATAAAGCATCGTAACCTTGTGAAACTGATAACAGTTTGTTCAAGCCTTGATTTCGAAGGAAACGAATTCAGAGCTCTGGTCTATGAGTTCATGCCAAAGGGAAGTTTGGATACCTGGCTGCAGTCCGAAGATCTAGAAAGGGCAAATGAGCAGTCGCGATCATTAACACTTCAAGAGAAACTCGACATAGCAATAGATGTGGCTTCCGCTTTGGAGTATCTGCATCTCCATTGTCATGAACCTATAGCTCACTGTGATGTTAAGCCAAGCAATGTTCTTTTGGATGATGATCTGACTGCTCATGTAGGTGACTTTGGTCTGGCTCAGCTCCTCTATAAATACGATCGAGAATCTTTTCTAAACCAGTTTAGTTCTGCCGGTGTCAAAGGCACCATTGGTTATGCCGCACCAGGTAAACAAACATCTATATGCAAAAACTATAGTGTTTAACTGTGAATGAAACAATCTCATTGTCTTTTGTTCCTTTGAAATACGAGCAGAATATGGAACAGGATCCCAACCATCGATGCAAGGAGATGTGTACAGCTTTGGAGTTTTACTTTTGGAGATGTTCACTGGAAAGAAACCGACGGAGCCATTTGCAGGCGATTGTAACCTCCACAGCTACACAAAGTCAGTATTGTTGGGTTGCTCGAGCAGTAAAGGCAGCAATGCCATTGATGAGTGGTTGAGGCTTGTTTTTCAGGTGGGGATAAGGTGTTCTGAAGACGATCCAAGGGGTAGGATGAACATGGCTGAAGTAGAACGAGAATTAGTTTCAATCAGATCTAAGTTCTTCAGTTCCAAGATAACTATTACAGAGCTAAGTCCTCGGGATGCTCCGCATAGTTCTCATCAGGAATGGATGTTAAATGAGAACATGAATACAATGTAGACCAAAATGATGGCAACGCCATCGCAACTACTCAGAAGGACACTGAATAGGTCTCTCTGCATTTGCCTAACCGAAACAGAGAAACTAATGTATTATTGCCAAAATGCTTATCTCCTTGTTCTACTTGCTCTTCCATAGGTGTCTTTGTTTTTCCTCTTGTGAAAGTGATTAAATTGTTTGTAGAAGTACAATAAGTAGCAAAACTTATCTGACAAAGTTCACTCGTAAATCATAATAGATAAATCACATGTATTTCGATTGAGAAGGTATGCTGTTGTACGCTCTTCTGTTACAGATGTCAAAACTTGCGATTCAGAACCTGTGATTGGACCTTTATACGTTACTGTATTCTGGATTATATAATTTTTGGTTGTCAAAACTTAAATGATTTAGAAACAATTGACAGGCTATATAAAGAAAAGAAAAACACATGAAAATATTTAACTTGTGAAACCTATATAAATAGCGAAAACAAACTATTTTCCTTCATTACAATTTCCCAAAATGATTATAAAGACTCAATCAAAACAACAAATAGACTAAAACAAGATACTCTCCTACCCTCTCTGGGCAGGACAGCATCAAACACACCTAAGCCATTCTATGACAAAACCAAATGGCAAACAAATAAACCCCTGTGAGTTGCCATAACTACAGGGATGCAAAGAATAATTTAAACTCGGCCTTTCCACAAATACAAAGGCCAGAGACTGAACCCAAAACAAGAACAAAGAATGGAAATGAAAAAAGAAGATAATATACACGAAATGCCCATACGAATGCAGTAGCTCACACCATAGATTTATGTATATGCAGCAGAAACAATCGTACTGGTATGCTATACCAAGCTCCTCGGGGACAGTTACGATGTACTGCCTTCTTTACGTGTGAGTAAGAATCCGAAACCTGAGTTTTCACGGATTAGTTGCGGAGGTTCAATGTCATTCACATCCACTTGTTGCATTGACTTTGATATGTCTTCCACAGTGAATGGAATGCTGCATTGTTATTGATTTCTCAGGTTAGTTAAGAAATGAGAAGAGGACAAAGAATATGACTGCAATTTATTATCATGTTACCTTGAGTCATCGTCCAAAAGGAAGGAGCTGCTTACAGCATTGTTCGAGTCTTCTGTCATCATAACCCTCATGTTTGCAATAACCTACGGTTTTGGAAAGAATACAATCTGTAACACATTTAGACAAAAGAAAGCCTAGTCTATTATAAGTAAAACATACATCAGAAGAAACGCTATGCGTGCCATATTTGTCATCCCAGTACATCGTGCTAATTCTGTAGAGCTGTTGTATACTTAACACCTGAACCAGAGAAAAAGACAATTCAATGTTCATCTCAAGGAAAATAATCTAAGGGACAAATTCGAATGGGTAAAAGAGAGACTAAATACCGGACAGAGTTCTCTTGTAATTTCGTCTAAGGTCTTTTTCGGCTTTTGATGTATAACCTGAACAGAACAAGCACGTTCACATAAACACAAAGTAATGGGGTACATAAAAGGAGTAACATAGCATCGACTGAGAAGTTTACCAGGAAACCAACAGCTTGCCTGATATGCCTCAACTCATCCCAAGCTGAGCCAGCATACTGTAAAAAGTAAAACAACAATTCCATTTCAGAACATATACAGATATTTACGTAGTCTAGAGAAAAAGTGTGACGAAATCGCGGCTTACTTCATCAGTAGCCTCTACACACCACTGCTCTAATTCAGCCAAACCTGCTTTAACGTACTCCCCATTGCTAAATGAGCAACACTCACGACGTAGAAGAAGACTGCATAATTTAATAACAGAAATGTTTCTGTCAACCAAGGAAAAAGTAATTTGAGGTATACAACTAAAAGGAATGATTACAAGTGAAACATGCCTGTTGAAAAGCTGAACGTTGATGAAGGAGAATATTTGTGTGAATACTTTGCGGACTAAGAAGGGTGGAGCCTGTAACATGTTAAAATAGATTGTAATCATCATTGCCAAGAAAAGTTTCGAGTTTTATATTTATTAATTTCAAATGAATTGCGAGACTCACATTATTTGTTTTCATAAGATTCAAGTAACTGTTCAGGCTTTTCCTGATACTTTGCCAGTGTGCAATCAGAGCTTGTTGAGCAACAGCATTTGCTTGTGCTCTCCCTTTCACCAAACTCGCCCTTGATGTCCTTGGTGCCTGTATCATGTAAATATTCCCTTACAGTAAAGTAAAAAAATTGACAAAAATTAAGGCTAAAAATGATTGGCATATCAAATTTCACAAAATGAAAGCATCAAAAAAAACTACATGAATTCTCTTCCCAATCACAATAAAATAATGAAAATTATTTTAAGAGTAGTATAGTCATCCTGGAATTATGGAGGCATTGATCAAAACATGTATCTCCAGAACATTACGTTATTAACTGTCAAGCCGTCTAGATTAAAACCTCTTTCATACTTCCCAGAAATTGTTGTATGAACATAAAGCAACAACAAAATTACCTGAATACATAAGCCAAGGAGAGGAGAGATCTCTTTTTTTAAGTTATCTCTGATCATTCCATATATCTTCTCGAGGAATGCAGTAAGCTGCTGCTTGAAAAGTAGTGCGGGGTATTTTGCTTCAACTTGCCTCAAGTCATCAAGCTTGGTGAGCCCTTGTCTATTCAGAAAAGAGAGTCCAGCACTTTGAGGAGATCCCCTTAATCCCTAGTATATTGTTAAAGAGCCACACATAATGAATCATGGCTGACACACCAAGGCAGATTAAAAAAATTAGAAAAACAAATTGACTTGCAGCTTCTTACTTGTGACATCCTTCCAAACAGGGAGGCTGATGCTGTTCTGCGTCTCTGCGGTGTCAAACTAGCTGCTCCGGTTGCTTTGAGTGTGCGTTGCAGAAGTAATAATAAAGTGGCTGAATTAGATAACCAATATGCCAAAACATCATTATTTTCTGGGACCTGTATGAAAGACAACATTTCCAATCATATTCAGAAACTCCTTGGCTTCTGCGCTTTAGAACATGTTAAAATAGCACATACATGCTTTTGAAATTATGAAGGAAGAAAGAATTAACTTACTTCAATGGCCGAAGCTATTGTTTGAATGATACGGTCAAAGACACTAGTTCTTTCGACTTCAAATGATCTCCAGTGAAGAAGACATTTGTATATCATGCATGCAGCGACAGGCTTGCCCCCAGCGTATCCAAGATTTTGTGAAATACATTTGACTAGTAGATCCTGGTTTTCCTGAATAACACGAAGAATGTAACATATGGTGAGAGAAAAACAGAGTGCAAAAATGCAAGAAATAAAGTCACATCATGACAGTTACTGCAAGAAACTCATATATCGGATACCTGCTGCTTTTCATTCAGATATTTCTGTGGTTTCTCTTCAGACTCTGGTTCCCTTACAGCTAGTGACATGTCCTGTGACAGTTATAGACAATAGGCAATTGTCGAAACAAGAAAGTATTTCGGAACGTGCAATTTAATCAGAATTTCACTTCCCCTTACCGGTGAAGTCTTTGTTTCTCCATTATAAAGATTGCCATTCTCTGGAGTTCTCTGTACATTGAGAAGAAAAGATTACATAAACAAATTGGCCCTCTTCTATATATATGTATGGGAAAGAGAAAAGAATTTATATGTTGGTTTCACCGGTAAAAGCATTGTTTTTGATCGCGAGGGCATAGTTCTGCTGGTTGGCGATATAGCAAGTGCCTGTTGACGGAGTACTTGAATCTCGGACTCTGAATTCGAAAGCTTCTCTTCTAGTCTGAGCCAAAAGCAAAATCAACATGTAAAATTAAGGAACAGTAGAAGTGAGTCAAACTTATCCGCAAAAGAACAGTATAACATGTCCTTTTTCTGTTGAATCTTTATCGATATATTTCAAGAACCTTTGCACTGATTCATGAAGCTGATCTGCTTTTTTCGTAGCATTTTCAAGCTCTGTAGCCAGCTCGGAATTTCTGGCCTCTGCCACTGAGAAAGCTTTTTTCAACTCTTCTGCAGCTTGTCGTTCAGATTGAAGTGAAGCCTATATTAAAATATGATTTAATGTTACACATCCAAATTACAATACCTACTTTTGTTGTATAGTGAAAATATAACGGATGGTCTTAGTAGATAGTAACAGATACCTTTAAAGCCTCCACCTCTGATGTTAATGAATTGATTTTTTCAGTATCTTCAACCATTATTGGAGTCTCCTTAATGACTGGAGGTGCCTCTTCAATAGCTTTCCTTGCAGCCTCCCGTTCTCTAATGACAGCAGCATTTGCTTCTTCAACTTGCAACCGCATTGCTTGCAAAGCCTCCTGTTGTTTTGCATATTCTTGGGCTTTTGCTTCTTCCAGCTCGGTCTATATTACCAGGGGTGATCAATAGCAGTGTAAACAAAGCTTGATAACATGCCAGTGGACGCAAACAAACTTACCCTCTGTCGCTTTTCTAATTGTAAACGCCATGTTAATTCTTCAACACGCTTTTCAAGTTTGTCTTTCGCCTCTCTAAGGGCTCCTGTGTCTCTTGCAGCCTGGTTCAATAGATTGTAAAGGTAAGACCCTGATTTGTTTCATTAAGTTGTGAAAATTTAGCAGAATAATTTTGTAAAACTAAAAAACATAAAGGAAAAAGAAAAAAAAAACTGAACCATCTTAAGTGCCCTCAATTCTTTTCGCGCAACCCGGCTTCTCCATCCACATTGTGAAGCAAGGGCAGCTTTCTGGAGTTTCTTGTAGTAAGAATGTGTGAGGTAACTACGAAGACGAGCCTAAACAAAGAAAAGAAGAGGAACCATCAGATTGCTAGTGTAAAGGGAACATTTTTCACATTGACGATTCATACTATTATTTTCTCAGCTATACAAACGAGATCCCAAAGAAATTTCTTAGTAACAACCTGAATAATAGTAGCAGCCTTCATTTGTTTTCTGAATCTGAACTCATTACGAGCAACCATTCCCCTTAGTGCTGTTTGAACTGCTATGGCTGAATGTCTGATTCTTAAGTAAGATTCTCTGACAGTATGTCTTCTGAAACTCTTTTGAATCTTCACCGCTGCAGCCTGGCGTCGCATTTCCTCATAAAGGTTGCACGCCAATTTGCCTTGCATTCAATAGAACGGTTTGAGAAGCTCATTCGTCCAAAAGTAATACAGTCCGCAGAGAAAAAATGCACTTAAACACTAAATTTTTGACCAATGAAAAAAACACTAAGTTACTTCAATTTTCATGAGAATAGTAAACAATGGACAATTACAACCCACTAAGTTCATCGCTATAAACAGAACCGAAAAAACTTCTGAATCCAATATGCTAGACAACTACCACAACAACAAACGAGAAAAGCAAAATTTTGCAATAATTTATGGAAAAAGATACCTCGGCAGTTTGACTGTAATATGATAGCAGCTCCACGTAGAGCACGGAATTCTTTTTGCGCGATATAAGTACGGCTTTGCCTTTGGATTCTCCTGGCTGCATTTCCAAGAACCTCAGCTCTTCTTGCATCCAACTCAGCCATCTGCCCAGCTCTAAGGAATACTTTTGTTTTCCCTAACTGCAAGTAGTGGAATGTTGGATAAATTAAACACTGTTCCTAAAACATAAAAAGAGCCAATGCAAATTACAAATGACTAACCTCATATCCCTTTAAGCCTATCTTATCCAGAAGCATTCGGCATGCAACCTTGTCATCATAGCTGCACAGGAATAGAAACTATTACATACACCGAAAAGCTATAAACAAATAATACATCGATCTTCTGTTCAAACGCCAAGCTAGGGCCATTGGCAGGATTATAAAAAACTACGAAAATATCAACTGCAACTTACTTTCCCTCCAGAACGTCTGGAGCAAGAACACCAAAACGATTGAGGAATTCATAGAACGTTCGCTTTGTAGGATAACCTGCACAGCTGATTCTAATAGCTTCCAGAACACCCTTAACAAAAGTAAGACAAATAGTAAGCATGTAAGTTTTATAACCAAAAATTTAGATCAAAGTTCCTCAGTTGTAGATACCATTGAACAGACAAAAGTAATATGGAAGGGCCTGATTGTACTTACACCACACCGTAATTGTTGAATTACGTTCACATTCTCAAAGATGGCAGGCTTAAGTACATTATTTGGCTTCACACATCTGATGTAGTGAGGTTCAGTTGAATTCAGTGTCTCCATCAAAGATTGAAGTTGAAGCTGGAATTTGAAACAGAGCTTTCTTATTAGAGACAGATAAAAATATCTCTGACAACTTGAGCTGCAGTTTCTTCTTATATCTGAAATTATGACTCACTCCAAGATGGGCGAAAATTCAAGAGTCATATAAACAGATATAATAAGTACAGTTATGTCTGAAAAAGTGGTGGGGCTGCTCTATCAAGCACACTCAGGACCTAAAATGTTATAGATGTGTCCACTATAGACTGACTATTCATGATCTGTCTGAGAGGAAAATCCTACTTGTTTTATAATTTAATGGCATGGCGAACAAAGCTATATGATGAGAAGACAAACATGTTTTAAAGAGGGAGCGATCACAAAAACTAACCACCATACCTTAAAGCGTGACCCTATGGAAGAAAATTTGGTTTTACTTGATGTTTCTTCTGCTAGGCGAGGAAATAGACCAGCTACGAAAGTATCACTGGAAGCGATCAAAAGATCCTGATGCTCTGCTACCACGTAATCTTTGTTCTTGTCAAGAAACAAGTCAGCCTGATATGTAACCTGCAGTTGGAAAGATAGATTGTTAACAAGAATATATCTTAGCTTATCACGAGCATGTGAAAAACTTTCTACCTCTCCAGCATAATGAGATATTGCAAAGCTGGTCCGAGATAGCTTTGGTTTGGTAAACCGCTTATTGTTTTTGAATGTTTGATACAGCTTCTGAGCAAATGTTTCATGTGTCGACTTCGGGAACATACTGCAAAGAATCATAAAACAGTTGAACTCAATCAAATTAAGCACAGAAGCATCTTTATCAGAATGTTAGAAGATCTTTAGTCCATAATCATAAACTGAAACAGCTTCATCTACAGAGTCTGGCGGCCTACCATGCTTCATCTAGAAGTGCAATGACTCCTCCAGGTTTCTGAAAGAGTAAGTCGTAAATACACATTAAAAACACGTACTTGTGTCAAGAAGGATGAAATAGTTGTAATTTTTACGAAAATATGTGTAGTATATAATAAATAGCACAATATTAGGACACCTTCTCAATGAGATCCAACACATCCTTGTTATCAACAAATTCTATGTAACTCCAGTTGATCTCTTCTTTGGTGTAATCTTCTTGTTCCATTTTGAAGACATGCTGCGAAAAAAAAAAAAAGATTGTACGTCAAAGCCAGGTAGGGAGAGTAAGATATATTCCAACGATAGTAGTGGGTAAAAACATAACGGACCTGGTTGAAATGTTGTTGCAACTTTTCATTGGTAAAGTTAATGCAAAACTGCTCAAAGCTAGAAAAAGTAACAAAAAAGTTTAAAAAATCATTAGAGCTTTTAGCACTATATCAGAAAAAGAAATCAGTCTGCAAACTACAAAGATTTACCTGTTGATTTTAAAGCTTTCAAACCCATAAATATCAAGAACTCCAATTATTGTGTTAGAGTTCGGATCTTGCCCGATAGAATTATTAATTTTATCAACAAGCCTGAAAAAAGGATACGGTCGTTAAGAAGTTACAAATTTCAAGTGGCAGATGTACTGAAATTGTTGAGATTCCTTGGACAAACTTATGACGCACAGATAATATATACTGACAGTCTGACACAATAAGTGAAGTGTGTCCTCTCTATAAGAGTGAACTTGGTAAAAACACAAACAAAATAAAACACAAGAACCAGAAGATTTCATTGCATACCAATCAAACAAGCGTGAATAGATCGTTTTCGCTAATGCATCCCTGCTACCTGTGGCTGAATCAGGATCAAGTGTTCTTGTAATAATCTCTTCTGGTGTCACCATTACACGTTTTATCAATGCATCTTCCAAACTCTTTGCATCACACCTTTTGAACGAAGTGAGTCCAGGATCAAAGATGTAAAAGATAAACAAAAAAGAAATCAAGATCAAAAGTATGCAGCACATACCTAAGAAGTTCAGCAGTCGCATCCAAATGAAATCTTGATTTGTCATCCTTCAAAACTGAGGAGTCAATCTCTTTTCCTTTTGCGAATTCGACATTACCTAGATGCAGGATTGCCGCAACAACTCTAAAAATTGCATCCTGATAGCAATTATCAGAATAATCAATAAGGTGCTCTACAAAAGAAATCATTTCTTATTGCAAAGGGAGCAAATAGAAAGCTGACCTGTTCCTCTTCACTGATGCCAACAATATCCATAGCTCGTCGAGTAGCAAGATATTCCTCGGTGTCATCCACTCCATCCAGTTTATAGCACTTAGACTGATTTAGGTAGTGGAATGACTTAGGATCTCCCAGCTTAAACTTCTCTCTGTCCTGCAGATTGGGAAAAGAAATGAAGTCCCCAATTACTTATTCATGTGATATAAAGCAGAACGCCTCATAATAAGATATATTGGTATCATTGTGTGGCACAAATACCTCAGGTGGGGCAGCACATAAAAGGTAAAAGCAGTGGTAATTTCTTTCGGGATCTGATATTTGACAAACTCGAGACCTTTCCAACAAATATGTTCGCACAGCTGCTCCAGATATCCTCCCACAGTTGTCAAACTGAAGCTCAACAAACTTTCCAAATCGACTGCATTTTGATTAAATAACAAAGTTACAATGAGGATATCTTCTTTGAAGCTTTTCTAAGAAGTCATTAAAATAACTCTATACAATTGTCAACCAAGGAAAGTATTACACAAAAAAAAAAAAAAAAAAAAAAAAAAAAAAAAAGATAAAACCCTTCATTTTATAGATGAAGAAGGCCAAGAGATTAACATGGTTTATATATGATTCAATTGCCTATGTGCCATCGGTGCAATTATTCCTTATGGTTTCTTAGCTACAAGACAAATATTGACTGAAGAAGCTTTGAGTCAAGGACAAGTTTGACTATAAGACTCAAAAAAGCATCTAAAGAGAAGATTACTAGGAAAAAAAAGCTCTCAGTGAACATATGCATACCTGGAGTTGTTATTCCTGAGAGTCTTGGCGTTGCCAAAAGCTTCAAGAACTGGATTTGACTGTATACCAACAATGAAACCAAATTAGTTAATCAGGCTAGCAGTACTGAAACCATATATATATATATAAGTGCAGTAACTGAAAGTTTGTGCAGAGGATTTGATATTTTCAGTGACAAGCTTCAAAACAAAAATTAGAGAAACATAAATTTGTGACGCCTCACCTCCAGAACTTGCTGTTCCACTGTCCTTCCTTCAACGCCGGATCGACCACCAAGAAAAGCAAGGTAGCGCATAAGCATCTTTGTGGTCTCAGTCTTACCAGCACCACTTTCCCCACTAACCAGAATGGAGTTGCTCTTTCCCTCATTGATCATCGCCCTACCCAGAGAGTCCATGGACGAGCATGAGAAAATGTACGAATAAAGAGTGATAAGAAAAATTCTTCTAGTGAAATCATTGATAAGCCATAATTACCTATAGGCAACTTCTGCAATTGCAAACACATGGGGACTCAATTCCCCAAAACCTGCTCCTTTATACTGTTCCATCATATGAGTATCATAGAGATGTGGTAACCTTTGAAACGGATTTACAGCAATCAAGATGTTTCCAGTATATGTCTGCAATGACATTTTAACGGAAATAGTTATGATTGCTTTGTACTGCCTATGAACTATAATTTCTTTGAGTACTCAGAGCAGTACTCAGATCAGCAAAACAGCTTACATAAATTTCGTTCAGCTCATATCTCATGGCCAAATTATTCAAAACACCAGGTTCATGTAAATATGAGAGCTTTGTCATGTCATCAACACCCCCAGGAAGCGCCTCTGTATCCTTCGGATATACATTCGCGATATTGGCCACAACCTGAAATTTAATTTCATTACTTGGTTGATACACTATCTGATTCCAGTGATTATAATAGAAGTGTGAAACAGGGATGTCAATGTCATGCAAAAGTCATATATAAAAGAAGTAACAAGTATCCACATCGAAAGAGGATAGAGGACTAGTGTTATACTTTCTGAAATGTAAACAGACACCCTAAGCAGAAACACGCTATCCAGTGACATTCTTTCTCAAAGGGAATATCACATACAACAACGGAAAATTGACAACTTACTGTCTTTCCATTTGTGGTTTGTGCATGAACTTCTTCGCCATTGATTTTGACAACTTCTCCATCAATCCATGCCTCTCCAGGATCTTCAATCCAAACATGAGAACCAACTATTATATTGACTGGGGCAACCTGCATGATTTAAAAATTGAATGTTTGAGGTGAGGAGATTTTGATAACCTGACACAAGCAGTTCCACAAATTTTCATGGATTCTTGGGTGAGTAAGAGTCTGAAACAAAGATTTTCTAATGTGAACTGAAGGAAAATCTATTAAAATCATAATAAGCTTGAAAGAATGCATATCAAGATTGGTGTAGTGATGAGTGAGGAACAGAGGCCTAAGATAACATGTACTGAAACAATGCAGTCGTCCCCTTGAATAAGCAAATTGATGTAGGAACCAGAAATATAATCGAAACATAAAAACCACTGCAAAAAGTAATCCTTGAGCTTCAAACAACTTCAGTAATTGGCGAACCCACATTATTGTTATAAGAGAACAGCATGAAGAGGTAATAATATTCCATGTGCGTATTTCCAAAATAAAGCTTTAGCCTTGATCAAAGAAACCTTAAGTGTGTTCTAAGTGGTATCACCTGAAGAAGTTTCCTGATGAAAGATATAAAGACAATCTAACATAGAAGCTTGCTTACAGGTCCGCATTACGACATGGTATCTTACTATCTTAGGCAGGCTCAAGCAACTAATAATAGATGTTAAATCCATATCTACAATCATAAAGCTACTAAGTGTACACTTATAGGAAATGATAGTCCGAGAAATGAATTTTAAGATTATTGGGATTGTCCAAAATTCTTATACAACTTGGACCATATCTGCCAATAACACTTAGTAATGTTCCCCTAGAAAAAAAATTAAACTTCTCTATTGTGCAATCCAAGATAGTATCCGGATATTCACTTCCCAACAAGGATCAAGTTGCAAAACACTTTAAAATCTCTTCTGACATTTTCCGATAGGGTCAAATCCAAATAGAATTCGAATAAAAATCTGTCTTTTAATCATTTACTTAATGCTAAGATCACAAGAATAACCAAACGCAAATCTCATACAAAGGTCTCTACCAATGAACACCAAATCAAATGAAACAGAAAATTGTCTAAAAACCAATCATATTACTTGATCGAATCATTTAAGAAAAGCAATAAAAAAAAAACTAAGAGTAAGTAATGATATTTACCATGGCAACTCTTTTTCCAATAGATCCTCTCTTTCGCCACTAATTCATCAAAGAGAGACCCGAGTTAGAAGAACCCAGACTCAGCAAGTCAAGCAACTTGTCGAATCAGATCGGACTATATTCTAGGGTTGGTAGTCTGGAAATTTTGTCCTAAAAGTCAGCAGAAGCAGACACGGAGAAATCGGGAGATCGAATAACGAGGAATAAATCAGACAATAAACAGAAAAGAATAAAATTATTTGAATCGGAATGTTTGTTCTCTCCTCAAAAGAAAGGTGATGATGAAGATGAAGAAGAAGCTGGACTTGGCCGTCTTGCAGACGTCTATGGCTTTTTCTCTCTCCTTCTCAAGCAATGTTCTCTTTTGAGCTGTGTCATTCTCTCTCTCTCTAACACCTTTTTTTTTTTTTTTTGAATTATTGTATTTTCAGGAAACAAAAAAATTAATTTTGGTGCGTGAGAATTGAAATTAGTCAAGTGGGGTCCACTAAGAGTAGAGAGGTGGATCGAGTTGGATATTCGTGGTCAGCCACCTACACAGTTCAGACAACCCAACAGGTATAAACATTTTTACATCTTTTGTCTTTGCCCTTTGACTTCCTCTTTTTTACACTTTATACCCTTTTTTTCTACCAACATTTTTTTTATCTTTTAATTAAGAGTAAATTATGGATAATTTGTCCCTAACTTTGTTTCGTATTTAAACGTTTTTTCCGTATAAAGTACTATTCATAATTTAAATTATTTTCAGATCTAAAATTCTATTACATAGAGGAAGAAACTATGCAATTTGCTAAAATTCAACAAAAATTTGAATAATTTTTATGTTATATTGTTTGAAATTTTAAGAGTGGATTTGAGTTGTTCTAATTGTTTTAAAAATAAAAAGAATTACGCAATTTGATGGGATGGAAATTTGATATGAAAAAATGTGGATGTTGACTTTTTTAATGTATTTGAAAATAATTTAATTTTGATGGAATTCCATCTAAGGAAAAAGAAAGAGGGTATCATTTGTTTAGACTTGAAAAATTATTTGACTCATTTATTCAAACTGATGTGTTACAAGTCACAAGTGTTAATTTAGTTTAGGGATGATGATGTATGAATTTCCGGAATGCTTGTTTTAGACGTCTAACACTCGCAGCTTACGCCACATATCATCATTGATTTGGGCTGAATAAAACTTGGGCTTATTTGGGCCGCATGAAACTTGAGCTTTAATTTGGGCCGCATTAAATATGAGCCTTGATATGGGCTTTACGACGACCCGGATATATACGGGTCGGGTCGACTAGTCGGATCCGTGATCTCCGCACACTTACCACACCTTACAGTAGTGTTTAATTCTGCAAGTCATCGTCGTCCTCAATTGCATCTTGACTCTGAAGCAGAAAAGAGCCATGACAATGTTTAGATCTATCTCGATGGTAATGTTGCTCCTCACACTTGTTTCAGCCATTTCCATGGTTTCTTCTGCTTCATCCCCTGAAGCTGAATTTGTTCAAAAGACCATCTCCTCCCACAAGATCGTCATCTTCTCCAAATCCTACTGCCCGTACGATTATCTATCTCTCTCTTTGGTCATTTCCAATCTCTGATCTTCGAATTTGGAGAATATTTGGATGTTTGGTGCCTTCAATTTGTGTTTATTTGTAAATCTTATTATTTTAAACTTAAGTTAAGACTCCTTGTAGTATATATTCATGAATCTTCATATTACGTGTCTGAGTCTCGACTCTAACTTGGATCCAATGAGCTTGTCTTCATGACTCTGCTTTTTGTATTGTATCCGGTTTATTGGGATCTAGTTATCTTTGTTTACAAACAGTTGTTAAGCCAGATTTATGAGGAATATGTTGAATTGAGTTGGATTTTGTTTCAGGATATTCAGGTTCAGTAATGTGCTATGTATTTGCCCTCTTTGCTTTATCTTTGGCCGTTTGAGTTATGAGGAGAGAACATGTTCCTATATGACCATCTTTACTTATCTTCTACTGTCTTGGTGGGTTGGTCAATAGGTATTGCAGGAGAGCAAAAGGTGTGTTCAAAGAGCTAGATCAGGTTCCTTATGTTGTGGAGCTTGATGAAAGAGGTGCGTTTTCAGATTAAAGTGAATCATTTTTTCATCATCCAACTATGTTTCTCACCTCTTTTTACATGAGACCTTGAGTCTCAGACAATTTTATTACACGAAACTTTTACGGATCATTATCAGAGTATTCACTTGTGTGAGTATATATTTACATAGACATTTGGGTATATATTGGGTCTTGCAGAAGATGGATACAACATCCAGAGTGCACTTGGAGAGATTGTCGGAAGGCGAACAGTACCGCAGGTCTTCATAAATGGCAAACACCTTGGAGGATCAGATGGTATACTTACCTTTCCTTCTCCTTCAAGAACACGTTTTGCTTATTATGTGAACATTTTTGATTGATAGATTTCTGTTTGTTTCTGATAACAGATACCGCAGATGCGTACGAGAGTGGGGAACTGGCCAAGCTTCTTGGTGTTTCTGGAAACACAAGAGCTGAACTCTAGGTTAATTATAGATGATAGAATTGATAACACTGTCATGCTCAGGTGTAAGCAATTCAGTTTCCAGTTATATGACATTTGTAATGGTTTCTGCAGATACATTTCTAAATATATTAAAGGGTACAAGTTAAGTTATACGAAGTTGGGTTGAGAATCAAATCTGGACATGCTTTAAACTAACTGTGTTTGAACAACAAACAAACTTAAAAGTGAATTGTACAGTTTGGGAGACAGATAGCTAAGAGCCTAAAATTATTCGAATAAAACTTTTAGGGCCGTGCTCTTTTGTTGTTGCAAGAAGGGCACTTGTAATGTTTGATATGCTCAGCTCTAGCTGGAGTGATCTTCACACACTTCCCGTGGAACCATTTTTCACAAATGTCACAGCAAATCCAAAACTCATCCGAAGCATAGTTATCTCCACAAGCTCCACATAGGGTTTCACCGTGTTCATCCTCATCTTCTTCCTCTTCCTCTTCCTCTTCCTCTTCTTCTTGTCCATGTTCCTCGTCCTTGGCCTGTATTGTCTTTGCACCTTTGTCATCCAAACCTCTCTGCATCCAAGATCGCGGAAAACATATATATATTAACAACACCATAATAGCAAAGTGTAAACTTCAAATACTAACCAACAAAGTGAGGTAACTCAGGTGCCATTTGATTACATACTGATCTAGTAATTTCAAAACTGCTTCTTAGAATTCATGTTAATTTCAGATCCAACTTTACAATTGAAGACATAGGCCATCATTATTCTACCTCAAACCTAAAGATCTTTTATGTCACAAGATTTACAAACCACTATCAGGAAAATAATAATATTGTGTTCAGTTTATGTTTCAGAAGCTCAATAGCAAACTGTGTATGGTCATACAAGATATGATGCATAAGACGAAAAAGATGTTTTGCAGACTGGATAGTTTATGCGCATCATACTTCATTCAATTGTTTGACAATGCTCAAGCCTCAAGGTTAGCAAAAAAGAGAAGTAGGAAAGCTACAACATAAAATTCAAACTAAAAAGTTCTTCTGATACTTCAACCATATGCAAATAGGGTTATGGTTATCTGATACATATGTATATGCAGTTATAATAAAGAGAGAAAAAACCTTTCATATTTAGAACTATAAAGTTTAAGCATTATATTAATGTTCAAATACTTCCAAACGTGTTTCTTAAAAACTTAAAAGTCAAGGTGTTATGTTAGAGTTTAACTGAATTGTGTAGCAGTTATGCCTTAAAAAGACTTCCAAAATTATATAACGACTGGATATGAAAACGCCATATATTGGTTGAACCCTTTACAATGTTAAAAACATATGCCAGTGCTGTGCTTTTCAGATATCCATCTAACCATTCCTAATTTCTGATAAACTGCAAAACAGAAAGAAAATAAAAAATGATAAAGAGTAAATGAAAGAAGAGGATGCAACTAGAGCTACTTCTGCAGAACTCTCAGGATATAGTCTAAACTATCATAGACCTTGTTTCCCTAGGTTTGTAGAGGAATTGCCAGCTCAACTAACGAACAGCCTGGATTGGTTAGTGTACTACGGGAGGCGTTAAAAAGAAAACCGAAGGTTATAGGATCAGAAGTTTGAGTTCGGAGAGGTTTTGGGAATTCATCGTAGGGTTCTTCGGTTTGGTTTGTTCTTAGTCCATAGTGAATATATAGAATTAATGTTCTGACTTCTGAATCATTTCAAAGGACAGCATGAGTCTTACCACTTTTAAATTTGATTTAGATCTGTAGTCATTTTGCTTTGCTGAAGAGGGCTTTTCCTTCACTTCTTTTTTAGCACTTCCAGTTACAACTTCAAAAATAGTAGGAACCTCATTTATCATGTTGAACAAGCGTTTCCTGGAATAGCAAGTGTACCTCATTAGTGTGGAAATGCTGGAATCTTCAAGATAATGGGAGGGAAATGGGCAGAAACTATCTTAAACAATAAACATCAGGTTAGAAGATAATACACACCAACCAAGAAAGAAGGGATGATACCTGTCAGCTTTGTCGAAACCTAATCTTGAACCGAAGTAAAAGGAGACAGAAAGTAACCACGCATCACTGTGGACAGCAACAAGAGAAATCCAGTCCTTTTTGTGCATTCCATCTCTAGCAAAATTAATGCCAAGTGCAGGTTCGGGGAGCTCTGGAGGCACTTCTTCAGCTGGTAAGTTAACTTCCCAATGTTCATTTGGGAATCCGTACAAACAAAGATTCTCCTTCTCTGAAATGTCATTAAATGGTCATACAATGCAAACTTTAGTTCATCAACTTGACTCAGTTAGCACAAAAAAGGTTACGGCATGGTATACTTTCAGAAAAAGACATTCTGGGTCACAGACTCACAGTCAAGACTCTTAGATTTCTTGCTCAATAAAGAAATGATGTGCACTTAAGTGATATCTTGCACCTCTCATAACAAAAACAAGGTGTAGAACTATAAGGAACTTAATAATGCACATGTGCATAGAGACAGGCAACCTCGGTGTGTTTGTGACAGTCAAGCCACAAAGCATAAAGTCAAAAACGAAACATAATAATGCAGAGGAAACCATAGTTCACCGGAATCACGAAACTAGAAAGAAATATTAATCAAATGTTTAATATGATCTCTCATTAGTACCCAAGGAATGTAAGCAGATAATGTAACTTTCTAGTATAACTACATCTGCATTAGGAATGTAACTACAAAAGAAACTTCTATAAACAAAAGACCTTAATAAACATTAAAGTAGTTACAGGACCCAGAAGTCATATTCAGGTATAAATGAAGCAACTCGACTGAAATCACGAAGTGTAATTAAGGCAAGAGAGAAGGAGACAGATACTAACCAGGGTCGCATTGTTGGAAGAAATCTTCTTCATCTGAAGAAAAAAGATGAGATCAAATTAGAAAATTGATCGTAAATTAGAGAACTATGCATCACCAACACTAATCCATAGCATTATAGCACAATTGTTGAATAAAAGAGTCTGAATCAAGCACCAGAAGTTCGTGGTGATAAAAATTTCCATGAAAATTTCAAAACCCATCAAACGAAATTTAAAACATTTCTTAAAGAAGTTAAAAACGAGAAAAGAAGAAAAGAAGACCAGTGGTGAGAGCTTGGATGATGCCAGCTCGACGGCCCTTGAAATCACGAAAGACTTCTTCAACAGTTTGAGGGTTGTAGTGCGCAGCTCCTCCTTCCATGTCCGTCTTCTACACACACTATCTGAGAGAGAAACGATGATAGAACCTTTTGAAGCAAAGAAGTTTTGGTAAGATACTGATAGAGCAAACTGATTACGAAAAGTTGCTCCGTGGAACGTGACACGGCTTGATCTAGTCAACATTATCATTAACAAAAAAAGTTTAATTTTTTATTTTGTGTAACTGAGAAAAAATAAAGTTTGGTTATTGTATACCATAAAATAATTGTTGAGAAGATAAATGCTACCTTTAAAAAAAATGTTAGAGAAACTAAAACCGAGTTATTCTCTAGTTAGATAATTCAAATCATGATTTAGTATTAGGGTTATTTGATTTCTCCCCACTATATCATAGTTTATTAAAAATGAAGTCTAGAAGTCAAATCATGTTTTATTGATTCAATTACATAAAAAAAAATCAATAATCCTTAAGCTACATTTTACCATCTAATATCAACAGTACACCATTTGAGGCATTCTATTCCCAGTCTTATAAGCTTCAAGTTTAAATATCTAATTAAGATCGTTTGTGATTTTTAGGCAACAGACAAGAAACAATTTTATTTTTGCCATTAGGCAATTATGTAACTTTGCCAATCGGAGTTGCTATTCTTTTTTGGACTTGTTTTAGGCTTGAGTTTGACTCATAGCTTTACCATCCTTTATTTACATGTATACAAATTGTATCAAACCTGATAGTGAGGACACTAACTCCAACCAAAGACATGAACTTAAGTTCTTCTATGAAATTACCTACCCAAATTGGAATTCACGGCAACCAAGTTGAGTGATAACCAGATTTTTTGATCACATAAAAATGGTACCATCTTAGAGTTGGTTATATATTGAATTGTGTTGTATCCAGAACAAAAACATGAAACAGAAGACAGTTTCACAAACCTTATTCCTAAATCCTTCTTACTTGTTTAGTTGTTTATACATGATGACTTCAGGAACATACGGACCTAAAGTAATTGCATCGGATAAAATTTTGTGAACAGTTGGAAAATATATCATATACAAGACGTAATCAACAAAATCATAATTTAATCATAGAACCATGTCTTTGCACTTTCTCAATCATCTACACAACAAGTTACTCTATCAGAACAGAAACACCAACAGTTGAAAAAATAACCCCAAAAAATAAAGTAAAAGGAAAACTCAGACTAGGCAAATGCATCTGGTTAACACACATTTGCCATCTCCACTGGCTGGTTCTGCTTAACAAAGTTTCGTTCTCCACAGCATCTTACTCTCAGAACAAGTTGTATCTGTCACTCCCAAATGCAACATACGTATACACATGCTTACAAAAGATACTGTTGTTTCAGGTTGCAGTAGGAGCCAAGTGAATAAATTCCTCCTCCAATGTCAGCATCGTCAACTTGTTACCTTCCTGTTATTAGATTAGAGACCAACGTCAAGCTTAGAGTTGTACTCTTGGAAACAAAACATCACAAGACGCATCTGTAAAAGCAAGCATTGGTCCTGAACCTGGGAAGGAAATTATTTTACCTGTCTCGTTTTTCCTTTCCTCAGGCGCATGCTTTACAATAAACTGCATGACTGTTTTCCAGTAAACGTCACCACCAGATAGCCATGTATCCATATGCATACCATTTGGGAACTCTACAAAGGAGCACTGAGAGTTACGGGCAGCCGCTTTCGCATACAGCAATTTCATGTGAAATGGAGGGACCATCTCATCTTGCAGTCCAGAGAGGAAAAGCACCGGTTGTTTGACCTGTTATTGATTCACAATCAGTTTATCACAGGTTGTGAACCATAAACTAAGAGAATCCAAGATAAATCTGCACGTCTACATTTGCTTCTTACCTCACCAATAGCATCAATTGTATTCCAAGGGGAGCGTACAACAAAGTTTAGAAGTTTCAGGCTTTTCGTACCACTTCCTCCTATGAACCACTTCAAGAAGGGTAGCAAGACGCCAGCCATATCAAGAATGGATGTGAAAGTATTTTCCAGAATCAATGCAGATACCTATATAAAGACATTTAGAGAAGGTAAACATACAACAATATGACCTGTAGATATCTAATGGAATACTGTAAGTCGAGATAGCAAGAAAAGAGAAGAAAAAGTAAGTAAACTTAATCCAGGCGTTTACAAAACTCATTTACCAACACAAACAGTAAATTTCAGTGAGGATTTGAGGTAATAAAAGGAGGTGACTTACAAACCTCAAATGAATCCCCAAATAACCAGGTTCTTTTCATTGCCAGATAACTAAAACTTTAACACACTAAATAAATAAATTCATACAGAACTTATCCGAGTATATTACAGTTTGTAGGAGAAGTATTATTGGCAGTCTCCCACTGTCCCACATGGTTATGAATGAGACTAACCAATGCCTTATAAATTATAAGACACTCTTCTCTCCTCGAGGGTCTTGGTTTGAATAGCTTCTTATCAGTATCTCAATGATCTGGAGTCTGCTTGTACACAACGTTCTAGAGTAATTCTTTATTTAGATTCTAGTTACTTGTCACTCTTCTTCTAACATGTACACCCTCTTTACTCATGACATGGTACCAACAAGAATATTAACTAATATTACCTTTTCTGGATTGTTTTTGGTAAGCACAGCCCCAACAGCTCCCCCAAGGGACCTTCCAAATACAACTATTCTAGATGTATCAATGTCACTTCTTTGAGAAAGGTGATCCAATGCAGCCTAACAAAGTAAAAGGAAAGAACATGGATTATGAATACATGGAGACGTAACAGAAGAGTCTAAAGATTTGTGTGGATAGATTGAGGAAGACAAACAAACCTGAGCATCTTTTATGATTCCTTGCTGTGAAGGATAACCATCACTTGCCCCATACCTGGTTGCACGGGAAATTCAATCAGCATTGTGCAAAGAGATCCAGTGTTTTGACTAAAAAGACAAACAATTGAGATGAAAGACAAGACCAGAAACCAGCTAACTTTAAATAAAACTGACCCGCGATACGAAAGCATGAATACATTGCACTTCAAGCGTTGTATCATGATGCGAACCATCTCCAGACGATGAGCAATGTCTGGGTTCTAACGTCAAGGCCATTACAAATTTACAAGACAAAGAATCCCAGCCAACAAACATGAAATGTAAGATAGGTAGACCAACAACGGAAACTCCTTAGAGAATAGACATATAAACAAACAGACGATCCAGAACTCTGATATATATCAATCACCAAGAAATGGTTCTCGAAAGGATACTTCCAGCATTCTCCTGGAAAAACAGAATGGTTGGACCTGCACGCCAAACGTCAACTATCAGAATTCGGAGCCGTAAACTTGGCCGAGTTAAGCTACGCTACTAGATACACGAAGTTTGAGACATGCGTTGTTCAGCTAAGTTTTGGGTGGCAGATAAGTTCCAAACTAGTACAAAAACACCAATAACTTACAGATCACAAATCTGACAGAAAAGGAGACTAAAACCTAGCTCAAGAAATAAAGATCATACAAAACCTAAAATCCCCGAAATTCAGTAGATTCAGAAGGCATAAATCAAATCTAGCACGAAGAAGAAAAAGAGTGAATCGATCGAGGATACAGTAAAATGAAAGAGGAGACCTCGACATTCGGGGAACATCTTGATGAACCAAGCGTGAAGACGTACACCATCAGATGATCGAAGCCAAACATCCTCGTAAATGAGATTGAGCCTAGCAGGAGTGATCGGATATGACTTGCTTAAACCAGGAAGCACTGGTACATACACAAGCTTCTCCTGGAAGGCCACAAGTAGAGCCACACCAGCGACCACTAGTCCTCCTACTCCGTAGAACAACGCACTTACGTAAGTCACCATTGTCTCGTCTCTTTCTTTCTCTGTCTCTGTCTAAAGGAGCAGAAGCCAAATCCGATTCCGAAGTAGAAATCGAATTCACTTTCTATCTGATTTCACTCGTTGCTTTTGCTTTTCTTTCGAGGGAGAAGAAAGAATGAGCTTTTTGGTTTACAGATAGATGCGAAGAAGAGACAGGGTTTCAATTGGGCCGACAGTAAGTAAGTGTCCTTGAGGATCATAAAAGCCCATATTTATACGCTAAGCCCAAACTGACCCAATTGGAAATCTTTTGTTAAGTGATTGACTAGTAAATTTTGTACATCTTCAAATTTTCAGTGTAATCATTAATAAAAAGATAATTAATTCTCAAAGTTAATTTTCATTAAGAGCCAACGAATGTATTGTGTTTTCTCTAATAGAGAGAGAATTTTCTCTGTACCCATTTCTTTTCTAGTGATCATTCTCAGCGACTCTCTTTTGTAATTCAAATACAGGGAAAGAGATTGACATTGGTGCTCGCTATAATCATTTTTTTTCTTTCCTCTTGGTGATAGAGTGAAGGAAATCATCCTGTCAGACCAATTATTGATGCCAGTCACTTCTGTAAAACTCATGTATATGATTTTATCTTTTATCTCAACCATCTTTGTTTTAGTTTCTTTTTTATCACTTCTTGGTTTTCTTACGGATGAATATGTATCTCCGATTCCCTCTTCATCTTTGAAACTTCTTATCTTCCAATTAAAAAAAACTATATATAAGAGCAATCTTATTATCTCTTCTCCATAACTAATTTTAAGGTCCCTTCATTTACCAATTTCACTCATTACCCATAACTATTTTCGATTTTTTTGTTTTCAAATCAAGATTGTAGAAGCAAAGAGAGTTTCATGTCGGATTGGAACCTCATATATAGTAAAAAGCTGGTATTTGGAGTAACGGGAGGTGACTCGGAAGGCGAAGCGGTTTTCAAGTATTGTTCAACTTTCTAAAAGCCAAAAGGAAGTGCATGTTGGATATAGATTAAAGCAGATCATGTGCATCCTCCGTTATGAAGTGAGGTGAACGGAAAAACTAGTTTCAATGATGCTTAATCAGCAACCAAGTGTTTACAATAACTAGTTTGGTGCACTTGATCATTGGGAGGATTAGCCAAATACAATTACCTTACAACTCTTGAGATCGGTGTATAAAATGACAAAAGGAAGTTGAACGAAGGAATGCTCAGTCACAATGCAAAGAAGTCATGTTCTATATAAAACGAATTACGATTTTGTTGGTTAAGTAGTTGGTCTTAATTCTCGTCGTTGGTATAAATGTAGGTTTTGTCTTGGACAAGAAGTAGTAAGATTTACTATAAGTCTGTTAATTTTTAGTTGTATGATTGGGGTCTGTTTGCTTTTAATATTTTGGAGCTCGACTTAGGTCTTGAGCTCAGAGTCTATATCAGATCAAGTTGTATTGGACTTCCGACCCAAACTCTTTCTAATATAAGTAGTTGCGACACGAAACATCAATGTTTCAAATCCAAATACTTTTTAGTTAGGTTTGGGCGTATTAGATACAAAACATAACAAGACAAAATTGTTCAAGTTAAGTGGCTAAATATATTTGAGTACTGAGTTCTAACTTTAGATACACATGTAGTCTCGCATAATAGATTTTGATCTTCGCTTATAGATCGGATTAGCTCTCAGCATTCGGTTTTTCAAGTTGGTTCATGTCATTTTTTCTGTTTTTGTTTTTAAAAATGTGGTAACCACATAAGTACCAACTAAAATTTGGTTTAGTTGAGTTTTCCTCAGTTTTGGTTTTGAATGAAGACTTGAAACAAAAACAAATTAAACCCAAAATAATTTTGGTTTTCAATCAATTTGGTTCTGAATAGTTATTGTACCCTAACGAAATAATTTAAAAAATTAGTACAATAGTTATTATAATAATAACCAAAAGTAACTAAATAATCGAAGAACAATAGTTAGTATACTTAATTAATTAATTAATACAAATTAGTTTCAATTCATATTTGGTTAATTTCATTTTTTTTTTGTAAAAAACTGAACTAAAAATTAAAATTATTAAAATACTAGAACATTGCCAGAAACCGAAACCAAACTGAGTACTCGTTTTCGGTTTGGTTTGGTTTGGTTTTTGGTTTTGATTTTTAATATTAATTTTTTCTTTATGTAAATGGTAAGTTCCTCTAAAATGCTACACTCCAATAAATTTGAAGTGGTTGCATGATTATTGATTAGTCAATTTAGAATACATAGTAGACGAAGACACAACACATTTATCTTTTGTCGGATGGAACATATGCTATCTTTAAATGTCAATTAGTTGGCATCATAAGCGTTATGTATGAACATATCTTTAATAAATATGCTAAGAAACAACTTTTATATAGGTTAATGTTAGCTTAGAGTCACAATTACTTTCTTATCGTTTTAAGTTTCTCAAAAGTCAAAGTAAAATTTTGCATATTTCGATAATCCAATCCTTAAGCACACTTGACTAGTTGAGTATGAAAAAATGACCTTTGATGCTTACGAAAGTTTGAATCCGCAGATTACAATCATGCTCATGCATATATATATCGTCTTCAATTCAGCTATGTATCAGTAGAAAAATTTACCTTTTGCTAGACTATTATTTTTTACTTTTTCACTTTTGAGAATTTTACCACCGAATTGCGGAATTACCGTTTGAGGGAGACGCGGAAACTTTATGGAACCGGTATTTCCGGTTAAAGTTATCAAGCAGAAAAAAAAATTTAAAAAAAAGAGTGAGAACAAAACTTAAAAAGAGTACCAAACCCAAATCAAAGAAGAAACTGACACAACCTCTACCTCTCTCCGTATCTTAAAAAAAAACAGATACAAAAAAAAAAAAAAAAAAANTAAAAAAAAAAAAAAAAAAAAAAAAAAAAAAAAAAAATTCAGACAGAACAAATAGTGGTCGGAAAATGCTGACGTGTATAGCTCGTACAAAGCGAGCCGGCGATGGATCTTCGAGTCCACCCGATGATTCGGATTCAAAGAACGCCAAATCTATAACATCTCAGGTAAGTACAATTCAATTAACTCACTCTCCTTCTTCTTCCTTTCTCTTTTTTCTGATCAAGGGTATTTTCGTCAATTCAATCGCAGCTCAAAGATATGGCTCTTAAAGCTTCAGGTGCTTACCGACATTGTACACCGTGCACGGCGGCGCAAGGTCAGGGACAAGGACAAGGACAAGGACCACCGATTAAAAACAATCCGACATCGACGAAGTTAGATTCCGAATCAGATCAACGGTTTAAGATGTTATATGGAAGATCAAACAGTTCAATTTCATCATCAACGACGATGCAACAACCAAGAGTTTGGGGAAAGGAAATGGAAGCGAGACTAAAAGGAATATCGAGCGGTGAAGCGACTCCGAAATCGGCGAGTGGAAGAAACCGGGTCGACCCGATTGTATTTGTGGAGGAGAAAGAGCCAAAAGAATGGGTTGCTCAAGTTGAACCAGGAGTGCTTATCACCTTCCTTTCTCTTCCCGGTGGTGGAAATGATCTCAAAAGAATACGGTTCAGGTATGTCTACTTAATCAACGGTTATTATTCTTTTGTTGACTCATATCGTACGGTTCATATTCGTTTGGCTTCTTCGTCGTTAGCTCGTTTTGTTTTGCCCGTGACAATGCTCGGATCTTACTAACACATAACTGAGCCTTTTGTCTTTTTTTTTAGTATTAGGAATATAAGTAAAAATTGGTATGGTTTAACTAAATAAAAATATATATTTTCGTGCTATTGAATTAATTTTTTTAAACTAAAATTTTGGTGTTTTTGGGATTTTGAGTGATATATTTGTACATTATTTTGTGGATTTCCATGTCTAGGCAATATATGTTGTTAACTACTAAAATACAATATACGAATCTAATAATCATGGCATGTCTTTTGTAGAATAATCTTATCTACCACTTATTCTCTTTCATAACTATTTTAGTATTTCGAGTTAGCAAATTATATTACTAATTCTTTTCTTTTTTTTATCAAATATATTACTTATTGTTATAGCCTTATAGGAGATAAAATAGCAGGGTCCAACTAGGTTTTTCGTTTACAAAATCTATTCTATAGTTAGCTTCGACCAAAAAAAATAGTTAGCTTCTTCTTCTTTTTTTTTTTTCTTTTTTTTTTGTCAACAATTAGCTTCTTTTTTTAGTCAAATTCTATTCTATAATTAGCTTCTATTTGTTTTCTTTTTGGTTTTATTGGTTTTAATACTTAACATTATATTTTCCAATTAGATTTGGTTTAGTTCTAAACTAAATTACATTAGCCACTCTCAAAAACTTACTATAAATTTTTAAAACTAAATGTTTAATATAATACAAAAATAACCTACAAATTTTCATATCCGTACATTTAATTAAAATTATCATCGTTATCAAAAAGAACTTACAATAATTAAAATGATAATTAGAGAGTGTGAAAATGGAGAAAAAGTTGGTAAAAAAATAGGAAATTAGGACCCACAGTTGTCGACTGTAACGTTTCACGCCTAATGAGAAGTGAAGGTCGTAAAGATCCAAAAAGCAAATAAATTTGTTTTCCCCTTTTTAAAGTGCTTTTTTGGGTCATCTCTTCTCATTTTGTCTTCTGTTTTTTCTTTTACTTTTATCAAATTAATTATTCAATTCATATTTATATTACTTCCTCCTTTTGTTCACTTCAAAATCCAAAATTTCAATCCACATAAAAACTTCAAAATCTATTCTTAAAAAATTAGATTATACATATGTTTACAAGTCACACATTACAAAGAAAAGCATAATAAGTATTCTTAAATTTATTATGTTGAATCAAAGATTTCAAAATCATTGTTTGGAACATTTGTATCTTTTTAATCATTTTCAGTAACGTTGGGGATTTCTGGTTTTTATTATAAAATAGGAAATTTGTTTTATAGAATTCATGAGTGCCTACCTTATTCTCCGCGACTTTGTCGTGTAATCACTTATTGCTGCTGTTGGTGCATAGGAAAATTAGTCCTTTATATAATTCCAAAAGACAAAAAGAAACAAATTAGTCTAATTAGACAGAAAAAAGATATATATAAATAAATAAAAGTAAGTAAAGTAAAAAACTTTAGCACAGTTTGGTTCACTCTTGTGTCGCCTATTGATAACGACAAGACAACTTCAACGTTTTTTGTCTCTTCTTCTCTTCCATTCTTTGTCTTCTTCCATATTACAAAATCACAGTTCCACTTCTTTCATTTACTGTTTTTGTCTAAAACCTTCTTCTCTTTACCTTTTGTTTTTGTCTAAAACAATCACTATGTATTTTTTTCAACCAGTCTAATTAGCCGGAATTCACTTTTCGACAATGTCTTATCCATAATTCAAACTCCAAATTTAATCATACTATTTTACGTGATTTTTAGAATCGGAATTTGATATAAAAACCAATAAGTGGACATTTAACTATTTTAACAAATTCATTTTTCTATGTTTTTTTGGAGTAATATAAAAAAATTGAGTTTGCTTTGAGAAATTCTTTCCTACCCACCTTCCCATTATGTTCTCTTTACTTTAGACCATAATCATCTTTTTCTAATTATTAGCTTTGACCATTGTTGTCTCTGTCTCTTTGTCCATGTCTTTATTCTTTATTTCTATGATTTTCTTATTGATTATAACAATTAGCCGACCATTAAACGAATAATATTTTCAAATTTCCAATATTTTAAAAGATTTGCTTCTGATGTGTACTTGTTTTCAACTCTCTTTAAAGCCCTATATAGTCTTTGTATTCAGTTTGTCAAAAAGGTTAATTAAATCAGTTAGTGTTATGTTTATTTTCAAATATAGCGATCTCCCTTTAATCCGCCTTGGTTAATGCTCACATTGGTCGTATGGTTCTGATTAAAGCCACTTCTTTCTATTACTTAATTAACTATTACAATCTACTTTGGAATCTTATGTGTCAGAAAATGTACTTGAGTTAAGTTGTGTTAGTCAAGAAACGGGATGACTTTAGTTGTAAACTTGAACATATACTTTCTGGTCATTACCATAGCTGTTAAAGTGGAATCTTTCTTTTTTCAATAAGTAGATTAGATGGAGAAAATTCGATTCGTATTTTAAATCATAAACTCATTCGGGTTACAGATCAAATAGTTTAACTTCTAAATTCTATCAGTCGGGGTAAGACAAAGTAGAGTCAAACTTCCATGGAAATAGTTGTAAAGATAGATATTTAAACACTTACCAAAAGACATGTCCCCGTTAAAGTCACCTCTTAACTTCAAAATTTTAAACTTTTTGCTCTTAAAATCCTGTAATTTGATCAATGACTTTTTTCTATAAGTATTTTAGAGAATAATTGAAGGTAACATGTTGGTTTTAATTTGTATTGAATAGCCGAGACATGTTCAACAAGATACAAGCTCAAAGATGGTGGGCAGATAACTATGACAAAGTAATGGAACTCTACAATGTTAAAAAACTAAGTCGCCAAGCCTTCCCACTTACAACACCACCTAGATCCGAAGACGAGGTTAGTTTTTCACTGAATTGTTTGGTGTTTCGAGAAGACAATCAAAGCCATGATTATAGAGTTCTTAATGTTGTATTTGGTCAGAATGCAAAAGTTGAGTACCATCCAGAAGATACTCCTGCAACACCACCTCTAAACAAAGAACGTTTGCCTCGTAATATCCATCGTCCGGCTGGACTAGCAGCTTACTCATCCTCGGATTCACTCGATCATAATTCGGTGCAAAGCCAGCAGTTTTATGACTCTGGTTTACTCAATTCAACTCCTAAAGTTTCAAGCATTAGTGCAGCCAAAACAGAAACTTCTTCTATGGATGCTTCTATAAGAAGTAGCTCTTCAAGAGATGCAGACAGATCAGAAGACATGTCGATAAGTAATGCAAGTGATGTCGAAAATGAATGGGTGGAGCAAGATGAGCCTGGTGTTTATATTACCATTAAAGTCTTACCAAGTAGGAAGAGAGAGCTTAGAAGAGTCAGATTCAGGTATAAACACAAACTACTTTCTTTTGATTGTTTCTCTTATCGATCAAGAGAGTGTTTCTGAATTAAACTGTGTTTTCTTTTGCAGCCGAGAGAGATTTGGGGAGATGCATGCAAGGCTTTGGTGGGAAGAGAACAGAGCTAGGATACATGAACAATACTTGTGATCATGTATCAAAATGGTTTTGTCTTTTTGATTTCTCATTCTCTGAATATCCTTTCTTATTCAAGCTTAAATATGTAATTCATCTCTATTTCAAAGTGAATCCTTGCACACAGGTACTCCTTGTGCCTCCCAGTCCCAAAAGTTTCTAATATTAATTGTGGAATATGTTTAAGGAGGTTTCTTAGATTCTTAACAAAAAAAAAATTGCCAAAACTTAGAAAATATATTATTTGTCCACTTTGCTCCATATTTGTATCCTTAGCTTTTTGTAGTGACATATCTTCCTCACCGTAAAAAGAATCCATAATCTTTTCAAATTTATTACATGGGACTACGCAACTTCTTGAAATCAAATTCTAATAGGAAAAACTATATGACCAAAAACACTTCTTTGAAACAACAAACATGAGATCAAGTAGAGATTGATGAGCTAAGTGATCGGCTTTATGTATAGGAAAGAAAATCTGAGAACAAAAGAGATCGAAAATGTGGTAAAGAAAGATGCAAAACGAAAGGATCTTTTAAATTTCGTTGAAGAAAAGTAAATAGTAATGCAAATAGTAATGTTATGTTCAGAGGTTAACCTAGAAAGACATTGTTGTCAACTATGTTTGTTACTGTTTTCGGGTCAAAACACTCAAAACCACTGCTTGAGTCCTAACCATACGAAATCTAACGACACTTATCAGAAAAATTGTACTCTCGTCAGACACGCATGGCATCACAAGATGGTGTCTATTAATCACAGTTACAGTGTTATGTTTTATTTTGTTCAGTCAAAATTGTTAGAGAAGAAGGTACATTATGTCATTGGTATGTCAATCATGCTCCCCTCCGGTCCGATTACAGTTTTTTTTATCAACTCCAAGACTTTATTTTTATTTGCATTTTTCTACTACTATTTGTGATTATCCAAGTATACTTTGGCTTCTTTCTTTTCTAATCAAAATTGGTTTGGCTTCTTTCTTTTCTAATCAAAATTGTTCTTAATTGGATAAATCATAATTTATCAAGTGGTTAAATGTTTAGTTGTTTTTCCAACCTTAGTCTAGTAAAATAGAATTTAAATTCTGAAGGCTTTTAGATTTTTTTTTTCCGAAAAACTGATTATATTAAGCAAAATTAACCAACTTAATACAATAATAGAGGCTAGAGCCATCTGAAACAGACTCCAAATCCTGACCAAAAGACTTATGATCTGATTGAACCGACTAATAGAAGTAGAACCATCGGAGCTTAGTACTAATTAAACGGCTAGAATCATAACACTACAACAAAAGGTAAGATTTGGGACGTTTTTTAGCAACGGATTTACAACACAG
>OVAX01000233.1:0-102778 GCA_900406405.1 Lepidium africanum | reverse complement strand
TTAAATTGAATTTGGGAGAACTGACATTGAGAGCTGTTCTTCGGTTACTGCCCAAAAAAAAAAGAAAAATTCAACGAAAATTTTCTCGAGAGAAGGAAGTAAAATGGAGGATATGATAGTGAATTACCTGATCCAATAGATTCAATGTTCGACCAAATGGAATCTACCACCAAAAGTGTAACGCTATCTTTTGCTTCTTGGGAGAGTGACGAANACGCTATCTTTTGCTTCTTGGGAGAGTGACGAAGAGAGTCTTCCACTATTCCCAATTTGGTTGAATTGCGCTTCCTTTTTGATTTTGGTTCATTTCGGTTTACTCGGTTACATTGGTATTTTTTGTTGTTGTGTCTATTTGTTTGTTTGTGTTTGGTAATGTTAAATTAAATACTAATCTGTACGAGTCATAAGAAAACAACTAGATTACTTTCAATCTGCAAATGAGTATTAGAAGTAGATGAGTGTAATTCAAAAATTTATATATCACAACAATGGAAAAAAATTCTCTGATAAATTTATAACGTTGAGATTTTTGTTGTTATAAAAAATTTACAAGGAAATTTAAAATTTTAATTGGCCTCAAAAATTCCAAAATGGGTCCATAGTATAAATGGCTCTGAATCTTCTTCTTTTCTTCGTATTCATCGCTTGTTAGGAAGAAAATCAGAATTTAGAAGAATGAAAAAAACATTCTGCAATCCCTGTTTTTGGTTCGAACTCTATTATAGATATGTTTCAATTCATTGGTAGTGAGATAAGCTACTACTTAAAAGAGGATATGGACATGTAAGTACTACAATTGTAGACAGAATATAGATCGCTATTTGATCAAAAATCGGGAATCAATAAGGAAAAGAAAAATAGAACAAAAAATTGTAATCAAGAGATTCAAAGGTTCGAATAAAAGATAATGTGAATTGAGAAGAATATAATGAAACATCTCAAACAAAAAAAGAATTATGAGTTAATTCTTACAGCTCAATAATTCCACAAAAATGAGATGACTCAGAAGACAAGTTAAGTTAAATTAAGTTACTCAAACATGTTGTATAAGGTTGAAACTAAATAAAGTTATTAGGAGTTTTAAGTGTTCATTGTATTCGAGTCGTTTAAGCAAATTCAGTTGTGAACGATTCAGTTTTATTTTGAGCTTCTATTTGTTACAATTATGTGAAGTGTATAGTTGTGTATTTATGTTACAATAATATGGTTTACAAGATTAAACCTATTTCTCTTTACTTTTTCTGAAATTTGGACTTTCCAAAATTGTACAATTTCAGTTCACAAGTCTCTTATAAATTATGAAGGATATCCAGTAAAATCTCAATAAATTAATAATGTTAAGACTTTGAAAAATTATTAACTGATAGTATTTTAAATTTTTAATATGACTTTTAAAGAATAAATTGAGACTATATTTAGATTAATCTTTTGGAAGTTATAAATTTTATAATTTATTATTAATGATTTCATCTCTTTTATTTCAACAACTATAATACTTTTACAATGAAAATGATACATATTATAAATTTGAAATTTTTTATAAAAAATTGGTTATTTTTTATGACATATTATACGTTGAACTTAAGGTTCGTGAACATATTACGTCTTATGAGTTTAATAGTGATGATATTCCAATTATTTGTGGTTATGCAATGTTAGTTGTAGAGGTTCTTACTGAAAATCTTAATGTAAAAAGAGATGATAACAAATGGGTAACTCCATTAAAAGTTTATGTAAGTCTTAACAATCTGCAAGCACTGCACCAACGCTAGAGCATGTAATGAGTACAAAGTTTCGAACGAAACCTGATCAAAGACCATCCAGTTCTTCTTGTCATCACGTCTACAGAGGACGAGCGTCTCTACCTCAAAGAACGAGTGTTTGCAACGTCTGAGGAATTCGATCAAGGTATGGTCACTCTTCAAGACTTCAAAGAAAATCCCCGGTACTTCTTCATTCACAAGAAGTGATTATGATCATACTCTAGAAAAGTTAATAGAATGGGTAGATAAGAACTATGATAAAGAACTAGAATGGTAATTTGTAATGAAACACTTGCCGTCCATCTTTTGATAATCAAGAGTAATCCCACTTTTGGTTACTATTTGAGTTTGTTCATTGTTGTATTACATCCCTACTATCAGAAAAACTAGTTATCAGTATGACTTGAAAGGCGTTTGCACCCATTGTTGTGGTTAGTGAAAGGCGTTATAAATCTTTTACAATGTCATTACATACCAGTTATCCTGAGCCCTTTGGAAAAAATCAGTAAGTTCTTTATGGTCGAATTAGTGACACCTGGAACGATGTACGTAATTACTTTTAAAGAGACTATATTTAGATTAATCTTTTGGAAGTTATAAATTTTATAATTTATGATTAATGATTTCCTCTGTTTTATTTCAACAACTATAATACTTTTACAATGAAAATGATCCATATTATAAATTCAAAAACTTTTTCAAAAGTTGATTACTTTTTGTGACATATTATACTTTGAGCTTAAGGACCGTGAACATCTTACCTCTTATGAGTTTAATGGTGATGATATTTCAAGTATTAGTGGTTCTGCTATGTTAGCTGTGGAGGCTCTTACTGAAAATCCTAATGTAAAAAGAGATGATAACAAATGGATAGATGAGATTTACGAGTTGATGGATTATGTTGATAGTATTCAATTCCTACAAAACAAAAGGAAGAGCTATTCTTGTTAGCTTGACATTATAGTTTAACGAAATTGCTATTCTGATGATTTTCCAATTATCTCTGGTTCTGCTCAACTAAGCTAATATCATTGTTTGAAAATAAAACACAATAATTGTTTTATAAAGTTGAGTTCTAGGAAAAAATTTATTTTTAAATCATACTTTAATATATTAACTTATTTGAATATATATATATATATATATAATTATTAATTTATCGAGTATTAATTTATGAAAGTTTCACTATAAAATCATTCATAATAAATGAATATTTTTTACTTAGATATATAGAGATATTTTTTTTTTGTAATCGGCAAGACTCAATCATAATATTTATTTCTTTTGTATTTAATTTAATGATACATAATTAAAAAAAAATTGATAGCATTATTAAATAGATATATCCATTTTTTTCCAAAACTTTTAGAAAAGTATTCCAATATAGTGATTTTCACTAAATATATTATATTTTCATGTTGTAATGTGTGATTAATGATGCCAAGTTACTCTTAATCTAGTGGTTAATATGATTCAGCTATTAATTTTAAGCACCGAGTTCGATTAAATTGTTGATCCAATTGTTGATAAAAAAAGGTGACTAATGACCATTATTTTTTTGAATTAAATCACTAAAGTGAATACTTCTAATGGAATCTGTTCTATATTTGATCACTAAAAACATACATCAATTATGGTATTATCTTTATTAGGTTCGTCGTTTGTTCCTTACTTCCTTGGAAAAGTGACGAAGAAAGTATTCTTAATCGTTGTATAATATGGTTTATTTCCTAAAAAACAATTTAAGTACTAATCTCTACGAGTCATAAATCAATGAAATTTCCAAGTGATATATCTCACAAGGTTTCACAGTAGCTTTTTCATATAAGAGAATTGTTTGTCAAAACCAAAACTGCTTTGCGCCAAAGAGATAGGCTTTTGCTCTTTGCTGGTAAGATAATATACAAATCCAGCTCTGACATTATAAAAAAAGAAAGAAAAAACAGACATAATTTGTAGTATAGAAAAAAATAAACAAATTTGTAAACAAGTTTTCTCCCTAATCGGACATTTTCCAAGTAACCATTTTGCTATAACCAGAGAGTTAGTATAATACATTGAGTAATTTTCGCTGCTCTGCTTCATCGGCATATAAAGAATAGATATCTGGAGGAGCAGTTATTCCTCCTTGCTGGTCCAATTTACCATTTGATTTCGCAGATTTGTGTTGATCGAGATAAACAACAATGACACTTATGTCATCATGGAAATGTCTTCGAATTCCTTTGGCGATTTTCTTTATATCTCCATATCTCATTTCTCTCTTCTTTGCAGCTTCTTTCTGAGCTTCTGTTACAAGTCTTCGTGCAATTCCCTGTATAGATCATGGAATATTATAAGTCTTAAGTAGCTAACAGAAAGTGAAAGACTCGAGCTTTGACTTTAGGGCAAACTTACACTTCTTGGGTGTTTGAGGACGATTTCTACAGCTGCTTCATCACTAAGATGTTCCCAGAGACCATCTGATGCAAATATTAGAAACAAGTCCTCTGGTTTAAGCTTCCGTACTATAATGGAGGGTTCGGCTGTCATTGCAGGTCTCCTCAATGGAACGGGATTTCCATGTTGCTGAAAAATCGGGTCCCTGTAATACTCCGGTTTTTTCAAGTATACATCCCCAATTGATCTCGATACCTATAAAAAAACACATACACAAATGGTTCAGCACTTCAGATAATAATACAATGAACTCAACATTCATGAAAAGATCATTAGTGAATGCAAGCAAATAAGAAAAACATGTATCTTCATTATCATGGAGAGCTCTGACTACCCGGAACTCTTAGAAAAGCATAAAACCCACTGGGGAAGAGACGTTGCAGGAGCCCGAGTGACGGATTCCTGGAACATCGCAAGCCCCCATTTATATCAAGCGAAAGAGAAAAGAAAATTACTCCTTTGATATATGTTAACACAAAACATAAAACTTCATCATTGACACGCAAGCAAGAAAGACTATGTTATTACCTGAATTATGCCTTTAATCCTCCAAACTCCACGAGTGTAAATGACGATTTGTGAATCATCTGGGTTAAGTTCCTTAACCTCTCTTCTCACTTCTTCAACAGCAACATTATGATCAGTAGATAAACGTTCAGCTACTGCATCCTTTTTTTTATCTTCTCCGGAAACAACACTCCCAAGAACGGCTCTAGAGTCTCCGAGATTCGCAACATATAGTGTGTCATTAGAGATGGCACCAACAAGACAACAAGATCCTACAGTAGCCATTTGTGGTTTCATTGGGAGAGATCGTTTAACCATATGACAAAACTCCTCTTCGGTTTCTTTGAAGGCCTTTTTAATGACATCTACAGATAATCCTCCATGTTCTCTAGCAAATTCTGCAATCATAAAACATTCATGTTTAATTCCTAACAAGACCATAATCAATGAATCTGTTCACCAATTCACCAATAAATCAAGTTTACGAAAGTATTTAAAAAGAATACAAAATCAATTCAAGAACGAAATCATAAAACTACAAAACTTGAATTTAAGAAGCAAAGAAGATTTGACTTAACCGACAGAAAGCATCTCAATAAGATCACAAAGACCAGAATTTCATAGCACAATCGAATCTCCTTGTATTGAAATGATCAGGGCCGATCCCATAATTTTGAATCATCAAGACCGAGTCAAAGAGTCAAAAGAAGCGAGTATACTAAAAATGAATAAACCTAAAGAACAGTTTTGAGAAGAAAAGGTCGAAGTATTACTGTGCATATAAGGAAAAAGATGTCTGTTAACGAATCTAGAAGCTTCAGGTCCGCCATGGCCATCATAGACACCGACATAAGTAGCAGAAGAAGAAGTGTAGACCTGACTTTGATCCTCAAGCCTGGAATTCGCTTGAACCACCGCAATCGAATAATCTCCACCGGCATGAGATTTCAACTCCGATTGCCAAAGTAATCCATCACCACTCGCTCTGCTTCCCAAACACCGTTCAAGAGGCCGTGCTAAAGCTCGCAACATCACTACTTACTTAGGGTTTTCTATACAAACAGATTCCAAGTATAGACTATTATCAACCTCAAATAGATTCGATCGGAAGAAATCAAAGGGAATTTGATTTTTGATAATCAGAGAGAATTTATGATTCGTTCGTTTGTATGATGTGATCGGTTTAAAGGGATTGTGTGTTGGGTTGGTAAAAGAATAACGCGTGAAGAAGAAGAAGAAGAATATGACTAGATGACTTAGACTATGCCGTTCCTTATTTACTAATGTAGACTACGCGTCGTTTTTTTCCTTTTAAAAGCTTTTGCCGTACTTTTGTAAACCATATATGTCCACTTTATATTTGCAAATTTTTCAACGCGTTGTTTTCTTTTAATTTATTTTTTCTTTCCAATTTGGCATTTTTCTTCCCATAAATATAAATATTTTCAGCCAACCATAACCGTCATTGCCGTATTTTTTTTAATAAATAAAATATCTTTCATCTGGAATAAATTGAACAAGTAAGTTCTGATGTGGTCCAACTAAAAAATATCTACCACCATTTTCTATGTTTATTATTTAAAAAAAATTCAAATATTTATATTTGAATAGAATTTCACCGTCAATGTTCAAATATCTTGAGAATTTTGTGAAGACAATGACTTTAAATTTGTAAATAATTACATCTTCGAAATCCTCTGAAGAAATTTAAATTGTTGTTGTCAACTTTACTCATTCTTTTTACTAATGTGATCGACAAAGATTTGATCTATAGTTAAACTGCTTTCACTGAAACTGACGAGATTTGAACCCCCACCTAGTACCAAGCTAGATCAGAGGCAACCCAACTAGATCACTTGTTTCTTGGCTAATTTAACTTTGAATAAATCAAAACAGTTAATAAATTTACTTTCTAACAAATCAAATTTTAGTAATCAATCATATCTAATGGAATATTTGATATAGTTGTAATAATGTTTTCCACTCATACTTTATTTAATCATATTTTTATAAAACTAAACTAAAAATTACATCACAAAAATTTATATGATATGTTATTTGATAACAACATCAATTATTTAAGACCACTAATCATTTAATAATTATGATTTATTTAATATTTATATGTTAATGAATATTTGATATTCACGACAACTATATTTTAAAGTCAAATTTAAAAATAACTTTTAAAATATTATCCTGTGTTCTACCATATGTTAAAATCTAGTTATTTATAACCTTACAAAAGTTTCAATCACATTGTGAGGTCAAATATTATATGGCCAATAAATGAAAATATAAAAATTAACAGAATCTCATAGAATCATTACAACTTACAAGTGGTAATAAGTAATATTAAATTAAAGTAAAACAATTAATGTTGTAATAAGAGAATGGGTAACAAGTAATGCTGTAGCTAACGTGGAGCTGATATATTTGCTTATCAACAACGAAAAATTCTTTATATTGTATTTTAATTTATTCATCACGTTACCGTTTCTGGTTTAAGAAATATATATTCGTGGTCAAACTCTGTGTGACTTGTTAATATTTGTGATTTTATACCTTATTTTAATTACAACTTGGGCATTTTATTTGGTTAGTAAGGAAATTGACGTGGATTAAGACTTTTTGATGATAAGATTATGCGAAGGCAACAACTAGGAACATATTGGACCAAGTTGTCGGATTCTTTTGACGAATATTTGTTTTTTCAATCTTTACTTTATATTACTCGTTTTTTTTTGGTGTGAATCGGTTAGCTTTTTCCAAATACCTTTATGTATATTGACGCATGTGTGTGTTCAAATTGCCTAATTTCTTATCCCTACATTTTATCAATATTTATATATTGTAAAACAATCACGCATTACGGAAAGTATTATATATTGTTTTTTAAGAAGGTTTTATGCAAAAAAATTTGCATTTTCGAAAGAAAATGCAGATTAATAGGTAATATAACTGTTTTATACTTACTATTAATTTTTAAATTACGATCAATAATAAATCAAATCAATTTTTTTTGACAATATACAAATCTGCTATTACAATTTTGAAAAACTCTAGTCTATGTAACTATAATTTCTTTATGAAATTTTGCATAAAAATTACATTACTTATTAAAATTTAATTTTTTAAAAATTAAACAATTTTCCGTCAGGAGTAGGACCGACCAAAACAGACGAAAATTATTATAATTTCCCTTTTGTTTTCGTCGGTCCTACTCCCGACGAAAATCGACAGGAAATTCATTCGATAAAAAATTAAAAATTAAATAACTACTTATTACCGACAAAAACCAACGGTTCCGGTCAGTTTTCGTCGGTTCTTTGTCTCACGGCATTCCGACGGAATATATACCGTAGGATTCAGCCATATTTTATTATAGTGAACCATTGTATAATTTTCTATCTTATATCTTTTAAGCATTCCAATCAGTTTGATTAAGCAGTTTCACTTTGTTATATCACTTATTTATAGTATGAAATAACACTCATGGATCTAGGACAAATTTTGATGTGGGGTACTAAAAATTGAAAAACTTAATAAAAATGTAGAATATGAAAGAATAATAAGAGAAATTTTTTCTTTTTAGCATGGAGCACTTGCCCAACCAAGTCTCTCTTTGGATCCGCCAGTGCTCATGCACACACGCTACATATAATTATGTATTGCTTGATTGGTCTCATGTGTTGTGAGTTGAAAGCAGATTAAAGTTTGGCATATTGGTCTATAGTGCTTATTCGTTTACTCTTACCATACGTTAAATTATTTAACTTATTCTTATTTCTAGTGGCTGACTTATTTTGCATGTTATTGCATGAAAAGTGCACGTTGTGTTGACATATATATATATATATATATATATATGACCATTTTCTTTCCTCTGTTAAAAACACTACTTAAGTTCACCTCACGTGTGTTCCAAAAAAAAAAAAAGTTCACCTCACGCTTACTATAGCCGGCCAAGTTTATGATTTAATATTCATACGTTTAAGTCTTTTAATTAATATGGATATGAATGCAATAGAAATGAGAGGGGTTATCACTAATTTACATTATAAGCTTAACTAATATAATCATAGTTTTTTGTTTGCCAATGTTATTGATACACATGGTGATTATGAGAAGCCTTAAATCTATATAAACTTTAGCTAGATGCTGTTCAAAAATCTACCGAAAATTCGTCAAATTTATGATATACATGTTATGAAAAATTATTAGATATCTGTCTAAAATCCGTCAAAAACTACGTAATTAAAGTTTCTGCTCTTTATAAAATGAAACTTAGAGAAATTTTATTATGATTTGTTCCAATTTGATGGTGCTTGGTAGTGGTCGAGTAGCGAACAAAAAAACTTAAAATGATGGTAGTATATTCAAATTCGAATCTCCTTTAAATGATAACTTTGTGTAGCACTAGAGTTTTTATTTGGTTCTCCGTAACTCTTGAGACAAAAAATAATAAACTGTAGTTTTGTCTCTTATTATATCGTAAAGCAGATAATTAGCTGTCCAAGATCAGATTTACTTTGAATTGATTAAGTGTAATAACTCAATTTCATATACATGGACACTACTAGGTTGGGACTGAAGCCGAATACTTACCTATTTTCATATACCTATTACTTGATTTGATTTGGTCGAATAATAGCATTTAATACTTAAATTTGTCTTGTTTAAATCAAATACTTGTTATAATAAGTACTTATTAGAAATAAGAATACTTGCAAGTTATTTGATCTGGTTTGTAATTGTCTCAAATCATATTTTATATAAAATAAATGTATCTATTCTCCGTATAATACCCTTTTTAGTTTAATATTTTTATCATTTAAATTTTTTTTTTGATATGTTTTATCTATTTCCCGACAAAAAAAGACTTTCGTTATCCTACAATTATTGAATTTAACATTTAATTATTTCAAAAGGTTATCAATTAAGTTTTTCTGTATATAATAAAACCTTGAACCTCAAACATCTATAGTTATAAAATCACGAGTCAAGTACTAACAAGCCGAGTATTGAAAATTTTATCGATACTTATTATTTGACTTGTACTTGCAAGTATTTAAATCAACATACTTATTAATACTTAACTTTTCGAGTCAAGTATGAACTGAGTAGCGAGTATAAACCGAATAACAAATAATTATGCCCAACCATAGACACTACGACACACATTACCGAATTTTAAATGTAACTAAACTCCAACCTTAAAGACAATTGGGCTCATTGTTGATTTGTTGTGATGTACTATTTATTCTTAGCCAGTAAAAGAGATTAATAATTGGTCAATGAGACTCGATCTCTTTTATTTTAAATTCATATTTAATTGTTAGATTCATTCGATCGCGAGGAAAAGCTTCAGGACTCTTCAGGTTCGTTAAACCGGCGAAGATTCATCGGAAGACTTTTTAGATCCTAACGGAAGTGAGCTCGATGAAGAGCAGATTAAAGAGCTATAAGAGGAAGAAGCTAGGGTTAGCTTCAGTTTTTGTCTTCTGTTGTCTCTGTTTCCTTATCGGATTCTACGCTTCTACTCTACTCTCTCAGGTGTGAAAACTCACTGATCTAAACTCCGCAAACTTCAGATTCGATCAAACTCTCTAACTTACTGATCGAGGGTTCTTATGTTTGGGGGCAGAATGTGCCTAAATTTAAACCCAGGTTGAGAATGTTGGATATAGTGGATAATGGAGAAGAAGAAGCTGCCTCGATGCCTCATGGTGTTACTGGAGAGGAATCTGTTGGATCGATCCCGTTTCAGGTCTTGATTTGTTGCAAATTTTAGATGCTTTTGATTATTTAGGGCAAAGCTGTGCATCTGATCGATGTGTTTGACTTTGATGACTGGGATTTTAATGGGTTCTCTAGAAATCTTTTAGTTGAGGCAAGTAATTTGAATAATGGCAGGTACTAAGTTGGAGACCTAGGGCTATATATTTTCCGAATTTTGCTACTGCAGAACAATGTCAAGCTATTATTGAGAGGGCAAAGGTTAATTTGAAACCTTCTGCTCTTGCTCTCCGAAAAGGAGAAACTGCTGAGAGTACTAAAGGCACTAGAACAAGGTCTCTTTATTCTATTTTCAAGTTGCATTGTCTTCAGTCAGATATTCATCAGTAGGCTCAGAGTTTTTGCTTGGTGTGTTGTTACAGTTCAGGAACTTTTGTCAGTGCTTCTGAAGAGAGTACTGGTGCTCTGGAATTTGTTGAAAAGAAAATTGCAAGGGCTACTATGATCCCAAGGAGTCACGGAGAGGTTTGATTTTCTACTTCTTAGTCCCATGTGAATCATAGAACTTGGCATATTGTTTTGATTCCCCTGAAAAGTGGCATTTACACCATTTTAAGCATTGATTAATATTGCTTTGTGGCCTTTGGTTAAGTGCTTATCACTACCTTTAATTGTATTATCATATCTAGATTGCAAGATCTTGGATCCAGATTTTTGAAATCAACAACATTTAATGTCGACATTTTGTTCAAAAGAGTGGTGATTTTCCTAAAAAAAGTTAACAAGAGATTTTGATGTTTTGGCAGTCATTCAATATTCTAAGGTATGAACTTGGCCAAAAGTATGATTCCCACTACGATGTTTTCAATCCAGCAGAGTACGGACCACAATCAAGCCAAAGGGTAAGATCCTTAATCTGTCATATTTATAGCTTTGTTTACACCGAAGATCTCATTTTGCTTTTACACAGATTGCTTCCTTCTTGTTGTACTTATCTGACGTAGAAGAAGGCGGTGAAACCATGTTCCCATTTGAGGTCAGTTCATCATATAACATTGCATACTTAAACATAATTCAGGCCCTTTTTTGTTTGGTTTTAACTTCATTTAAAATGCTCTCGAATTAATAGAACGGTTCTAACATGGGCACTGGATATGATTACAAGCAATGTATTGGTTTAAAAGTAAAGCCTCGGAAAGGAGATGGTCTTCTTTTTTATTCCGTGTATCCAAATGGAACAATCGATCAGGTAAACAAAGTTCGGATACATTTTCTTCTCTTGAATCCAATCTCTTGGATTGGCTTGAAGTGTTACTAATAGTTCATGCTAATGGTAGCTGTTTCCTTATGGTTGCAATGCTTGTGCAGACTTCTCTTCATGGGAGCTGTCCGGTGACTAAAGGAGAGAAATGGGTAGCGACTAAATGGATCAGAGACCAAGACCAGGACGAATAAGTTAGTTTTAACTTTTATCACATATCTCACAGCTTCTCATCTTTTGTCTGAAATTCTACTGCTGGATGATACCTCATGTACAGTTCTTGGCCGAACCAGTGTAACTATTGAGTTTCCTTACAATGTGAATGATACAAAAATTTAAACCTTGATAAAAGAATATACGTTTCTTATATTCTTTGATATTTCATTCACAACATTTAAACCCACCAAAGACAGATTTATGTTTTGTGACATAACATTATGTGCGATTAGCTCTCAATTTAATATCTTACAAAATTGCCGACGTCAAAAAGAAAGAATGAAGAATCTTCCAAAATTAACAAAAAAGAACAAAAAAACCTCGTGGAATGATCGATCGACATAATTTTTGACTACATTATAAAATAAGAGTTCACAAAAAGTGGCTCAAACTCGGGAACATGGGACACGAACGTAACACGTGGCTCGTATTAAAGGTTAACAGTACTGTACAATGTTATACGTGTCAGAAATGATGACGTCGACAGTAACCAATATGAGTATGACTTTTAGACAACCCTAGAATTCACTTCAGACCATAAAATAGTTTGGGGAACGTTTCGTATCACGCGCTTTGCATGCTGAGATATTCACACGCGCCTTCTCTTAACATATGAAGGGTACAAGGCGCGAGTAGAATAACATAAACATACTCGCGAAACTACAATATTTTTGTTTCTTGTTTTTATTGGGTATTTATTTTTAATTTAAATTAAAAACTGAGCTCTGTTTTTTTCTCCACCGCCGTTATATATAAAAGACCGTTCTCTCTGAACTCCCGAAACTGTCGGAACCAACATACGAAAAATGTCCGGCGCATTATTTAGAAACGTTGCCTCCGACGCTGCTCGGATCTTACGGTTACAAAGAACAACGACGACGGATTCTTTTCGAAAGCTTGACCCTGTAGGAGGAGATATTCGGCGATTGCAGTCAAGGCCTTATTATTATCGCACGCCTTGGAAAGCAAAGGAAACTGGATCCTCTTCTTCTTTAATCTCTGGTTTTTGTTCTTCTTCCTCGTCTTCTTCGACGGTTTCTACAGCAGGATTCATTGGATGGTATTTAGGTATGGTTAAATCACGACCGGTTTTCACCAAATCCGTTACGTCTTCGCTTATTTACATAGCTGCTGATTTATCTTCTCAGGTAATTTCATTAATCCAAATCACAAGCTATATAAGTTTCTTTTTTTGTTATCTGTCATAATGTTAGTTTCTTTGTATTTGTTTGATGTTCTGTGTATATATGTGTTTTGGTTATTTCAGTTTCAAATATTTCATTGTGTGTTCTAGTAAAACAGTAAACATAGAATTAAGTATGTATTGTTCATCAGTAATGTGTGTCTGCAACACAATGATTTTGAATTGTAATCATTAAGGGGATGGAGTTACGCGGTTTTATGTGAAATTGAGTTGTTGTATATGCTCATGTCTCTTTGTGCTTGTATAATTGTCGATAAATGTGACTTAGAGCTCGTTTTTGGATCTTGTAACAGACAATACCGCAAGCTTCTGTGGACTCTTATGATTTTGTAAGAACAGCAAGGATGGCAGGATATGGGTTATTAATTTTGGGTCCTACGCTTCACTATTGGTTCAATCTCATGTCAAGACTTTTCCCAAAACGAGATTTGATTACCACGTTTAAGAAAATGGCTATGGGACAGACTGTCTATGGCCCTGCCATGAATGTTGTCTTCTTCTCGTCGAATGCAGCCCTACAGGGTAAGCTTTGAACTGTGCTTGAAAGGAGGGAAAATATGATTGTTTTCTCAATTCTAGATCTTACTGTTGACACTGCAGCCTTATGGATTATTTGATTGTTGTTAAAGTTGATGTAAGGCTTGACATAGACTGTGTTTATTTCAGGTGAAAACGGTACAGAGATAGTTGCTAGATTGAAAAGGGATCTACTTCCCACGATGCTAAATGGTGTCATGTATTGGCCTATATGTGATTTTATTACATTCAAGTTCTGCCCAGTTCATTTACAGGTACTGAGATTAGCTTTTTGGTTTAACACAAACCATTTGTTTTCCTCATGACTCAATTTCGGGTTATAACTCACTGCTGGTTCATTTTTTGTCTGCAGCCTCTTGTGACCAATTCGTTTTCGTATCTGTGGACGATTTACATAACTTACATGGCAAGCCGTGAGAAACCAACTGCCATTTCAAACTAGAATAGTTCTCCTGCAACTCTCAATTTGCTCTACACGTAGGATTTCGATTATGCCACTGAGAAATGAAGAAAAGAAGGCCAGAAGTTTTCACAAGCAGATCATTCTTCAACATTCTTTGTTCTCTGTCTGTAGATTACAGAGACTAAAATGTAAAAGTCTACTGGAAGAAGTATGCATTTAGACGTTTATCTAACATTGCATGTAATATGTAGTGAAATGTAAGTTCTTAGCTTCTTAATGTGAAACAAATGAAATGTTCACACAAAATCATTTCAATATCTGAAACTAGCTTCTTCATTTCTTTCTTTGCTTTCATTATTGATTTTGTTACATCAGAGAGCAAACAAGGAAAAATGCATAAAAGAGACAAAAACAAATCAGCTAAACAAATGACGTTTACTTCAAAACTCTATTTAACCTCACCCTACGATCAGAACTTGTACAAGACAAGAAGACTCTTGAACCATCACACCAAACTAGAAAACCCTTAACATACCCAAATTCCAGGTCCAAGCACCCAATTGAGTAAAACAAATTGCTATCTATAGCTAAACTATGGTGTTTGTGGCTAACTCTTTACTCGTCTGAAGCACGAGAACAAATCTTCTCCATATGAATAGGCCACTCTTCTCCAAGAATCTGAGGATTCAGTTCCATACTAGCACGAAAATCTGACATAGATACATATGTAACCCTTCTGGTTTGCTGTGTGTACTGGTAATTCATTTCTCTCACTCGTTCATTCCCACTTCGAGTATTAGCCAAACTCAAACAAGGCTCAATCAACCTCTTCATAAACACATCCAAACCATTATTAAGAAGACTAACAGAATCCATAGAAATCTTTAATCCCTCTTTCTCCAATCTCCTCTCCAACCTATCCCTCAATGCTCTTGTATGAGGTAATTCACCACTACTCTGACAAGTCTCACGGTTATAACTACTGCAACTTGTAGATACATTGGAAATAGACTTTCTAGTAAGACTCATAGAAACACCAAACGGAGCAGTAACAGGACTTCGACTCTGAACACTTGGACTAGCTGCAAGTTGTTCAACCTCTTCTCCTTCTTCCACAGATACAACTTCCAAAGGAGGTCTACTTCCTAAAGAAAGCAATTCAGTAGCACTTTGTACCTTAGACAATGACTCTTCGTTTGTTGTAGTAATACTTTGAGGTTTTCCAAGTGGACCAAGTGGACTTGGACGGTCTTTGAACTTCCGTGACCTACATTTTCGTGTCGATGGAGAGATCGTAGAATCCCCATCAAGTGGCTGAATTTGATTCTGCTTTAGATTCCCATTACCAAATCGAATATAGTTTCCACTTTTCTTAGGAAATCTAGATGGTGGAGATTTGGCAACACTAGCATTCTTGAGAATTGACTGTATTAGACGATTATGAAGATGGATGTTTTGTTTACCGATTGTTTTGATACAGAATTTGTCGAATTCAGATTTGGTGATTCTCAATGCGAAGAATTTTCCGAGCTGATCGAAGTAACTCTCGGCTCTTTGATGCCCAATTTCCCGGTGAATTAGGGTTTTAATCTCCAAAGTATCTAACCGGGACGAATCTTCTGATCCCATCTTCAACAAACTAAAACTGAATCAAACCCACATCGGGAAGTTTCAATTCAAGATCCCAGATTCGCAAAAATCTTCTCTTCGCAACCACAAAAACCTATTGAGAAAAGCCCCAATTCATCAACTCATACCTGAAAAGGAAAATGAGATTCCAAGGATGAGGGAAAAACTAGGAATTGAGAGAAAATTGAAGTACGAGAATCCGAATTAAGAGATTAAGCATCGGAATTGAAAGAAAACTCAAGAGATAAGAGACTAACGAAATCGAAGAAGAGACTGAAGGAAACCGAAGCGAGTGGTAATGGGAATCCAAAGAGAGGGAAGAAGGAGATGAATAGAAGACAATAAATTACAGTCAAACAAAGAGAAAAGGGAATTTATTTATTTCCTTATTTTATTTGGCTTTGTGTTTTGGTTCTCCGAGTTCTTCGTACGAGAGACAGAACTAACAAGTAAAAGCTTAGTTGGACTGTTTGACATGTAAGTAAAATAAAGTTCAACTTGTTTTCCGTAAGAAAAGTCAAAATATGTTTGTTTTTTGAAACTGAAAGTCAATGTTTTCGAGTGAAGGTAATGAATGTTGAATTTCTATGATCACTTGGTTGAGAATTATTGCTTCATAGATCTCAGTTCAATATTTTTGTCAAGTGGCAAATCTTATCTGTTATTTCGTATACACTTTTATCTTTGATTCTCATTGTCATCTATTACGAGAAACTCAAATCTATGAAGTAACAAAAATGGACGACTACAAGATTGAAGACTTCATTGAAATAGTTCAACATTTGTAAAAATCCAATACAACATTTTTAGGTTTCAAGGTCCCAATCAAATGATTGCTCTAATCTGTATGAATTAAAAGAAATCCATCTTTAACGGTACTGCAAAAGAAAGGAAAACAAAACCAGATAAATTAATGATCTTTCTATGAGAATAAGACAGAAATTAAACAAAATCTCATGAATAGTGTACCTTAATGAATCCGATTTCCTTGGCGTTGCTACGGAAACATTGTCTACAACAGTTAAGACCATACTTCCTGATTATTCCATGCGAGTTTCCACACACACGACTACACACATTCATAAATTGCAAACTTATTGTTAGATTCTTCAATGTTCAACACAAACTGTGACAATAAACATACTCAGCTTTATCTATACGGCAAAGCTCAAAAGTGTTACATTTCACAAGCAAAAGTTCACACATTAACCAAAACACTTACACCATTTATATAATGAAGATTAAGAGACTATACTACAATTAACACAAGTTTGTGGCCACCAATTCGAATTCATTCTGTAATACCAACATTAGAAGACTAAATTCAGGATAAACAAAAGAAATCGCAATCAACAAAGCCAGGCTAGAGAAGTGCGAATCAGAAAAATGCGAGTCGATTAATTTCTCATAACATTACCAGGTGCGAGATCCAGGTCCGTATTTCTTAGGATGAGAGTTCCAGACATTGTCGTGTCCCATGATTTCGACTAATCAGAGTGAAAAAAGCTAGAAGACGACGACGAACGTCGAGGCAAAATAGAAAAACACACTCGAAATTTTTTAAAACCCTAAATTTCGTAGGAGACGGCGCTACAGAATTATAAGTGCGACGAGCCGAACAAAAAATAAAATCGCAATTTGATTACACATAAAACAAATTGTACAGGCCCAGGCCCATCATGGAAATATAGATGTTAAAATTAGCATTTCGGTACTAATGTAGGCCTACGCCATAAAAACTGGCATTTTGGTACTAGTACAGACCCAGGCCCACTAAACTTTTTGTAAAACTGGCATAATTTGCTATGACTTTTAAAAAATATAATACACCTACAAATTATTTTTAAGATAGTAAGTATTTATTTTAATATGAAACTATATTTTTCATTTATGTCTGCTATTTGTTATAATTACCTGCATTTTTTTTGTTTATATACAGTTTTTGTATTTGCTGTATTAAATGAAAATTTGGCCATATATTACCAAATTTGCTCTAAAAATAATCACCATATTTTTCTTTTTAATTTATGAAAATACTAAACCATATGTGGGGAAGATTACAGTTAAAATTATTTATGATTGATTCTTTGCGATTAGAAATCTTTTAATTTTGTTAAGCTGTCAAACTGTAAGAAGTCAAAATAATGAAAACGACAGAGAAATATATAATGAACAAGGAACAGTCACATAAAACAGCTTTGGTGTCAAATAATAAAATAAAAATACAATTACTAATATATACAATGAGTAATGTGAATTTTATATAATTTGTGCATATAAATATATAATTTACTTCATAGTTTGTAAGTGTCCAAATACTATGATATAGAAAATGAAAATGACTTTTCTTGTTTCCTATTTTGATATTCGAATTTTCTTTTTGAGTAGAATTATATTTGATAATTCGATTGAATACATCGTAATTTTTTCTTTAGCTGTTTAAACAATAAATATATATTTAAAAAATACATTAAACGAGAGTCAATTCTAATTTAATTGGTGATAAAACTCCAAAGTCAATGATATTCTAAAAGGTTAAGAAAACACAATGTCAAAAGTATAGAATCAATGGTGAAGAATATCCATTGTGAACCATATTATTTTTTGGTATATGCATGTATTTAAATTTCAGAAGTTAATTTCATAATTTATCCAAAATATGCCGTCAAGATCCAAAATAGGTATTTGAAAAGAAATTTAAAAGTACTGAAAATAGAAAGAGATGTTTTTTTGTCAAATAATCTCACTCACAATCTATTACAAAACTAATCACTTGACAAATCATTTGATAATTATCAAAACTAATGTCAACTCTTTTAACAGAAGACAATTCTTTAGAACATTCTTCAGAGTAAAATACATAAAATTACATAATAAGATATATAAAAAGTTGGTTAAAGAAGTGATGGTTAAGTATGTTGATGGGTCAAATTATAATGAGTTAATATGTTAACCATCTAACCCATCTTTTGATGAAAAATTGTATCAAACCAGCCCAATGTTGTTTTGAAGTTGTTATAAAAAGGAATTTATTTATTGGTTCATATTTAACTAAACTCACAAAAATCATCTTCCAGCACTTTTTTTTTTCATTGCAACTTAACTTATTAATTATATAATAGCATAAAGTAAATTTAGGAAACATTGTTTACTCAAAATATTAAAAAAACCCTATAACATTACGATTGTGGGTCACTTTAGGAAAATATGTAAAAAGGCTTTGGAATCTTGTGTAATCTATTATAAAAATGCTGGTTAATATGTCTATTCATTTTCACCACTTTTGAGCAGTCTATTGTAGATGATATTGCAATGATTTCAAGAGAATTTAGATTTGACATTGTCAATAGTAGTGTCTCGAACTCTTTGTAAAGGTAGATCTCACCTAATCGATCATGCTCACATATTGATTTCTCCCAAATCATATGTGAAACAAATTCATCGTAATTTAGAAAAATATTCAACGCCCTTTCTATCTTTTTGTGCCTGAAATCAAATCTCTATCAGTCTAACCAATTTTTTTTTTCAATTGGATTGACACAGCTTAATCTATATCCAATTCATTCAAACCCTTAAATTTGTAACAATATCGCAAAGACAAACATAATTATCAAACCTCCATCTCATTATAGAAAAAAGAAGACAAAAAAAAAATGTTGACATGGAGAATGGAACTGAATTCCGACCGTAAATAAAAGTGTATGCATTTTAAAAAGCAAGAGCGTGTGGTCCAATTATGTGTTTAAATGGCTTAAAGTCTCCCCGTTAGGATCAATGTCAATGATCCAGTTTCGATATGTATGAGTATTGTTGTAAAAATCATATATCTCTGTTCTATGATTGGATCTAAAAAATTAATTATTCTTTTATGCATTCAATAATGTTAGTGAATTACTTGTTGTCTATTGATTTTTAATGTCATATATTTTCTTGTCTTGCATCAATCAATGCACCAAACGTCGAAGTTTATTAAAAAGACGAATGCACGAGGCGGATGCAAACAGTTCCAAACGTTTTATTATGAAATTAAAAAGATTCTTAAATAATCGTATTAGTTAATATCATCATCAAATCAGGAAATCAAGAAGTTTAAAAGATATTTAAATTATTAGGTGGTCTTATAATGTTAATTATTATATAGAGAACGAATAAAGACATTCTCTTCACCTCCCAATCGTCAGCCGTATCAAATTTAATTAAGATACATCAAATAATTGCCTTTATTTTTATTGCTAAACAGAGAGATTAGTTTGGAATTATTACAATTCTTTCTGATTATACATGATTTGTCTTAATCCTTTTTCTAATATATGCGTGTGGTTTGCGTCTACGTGTATATATTTTTATATATTTTAAGTGTTTATACTTTTATATAATTATTAAATAATGATGCTGAGGAATATCCGACACACGTTGCACCTTGATCTCTAACTCTAATTATGTTTGGTAGGATTCTTTTCATGTAATTACCTCATTATGAAGATATATAAGAACATATTTTTGAACATTTGGAATTTAAATGTACCAAGTTTACGTTGCATTACTGAATAATAATGAGTAGGATGGGTTCTTTTTTTCATATCAATATTTCTCTTTTTATACATTGGCAAATACAGGTAAAAAACAATGGTAATCTTTACTTTTTAACAATTAGATCAATAATCATTAGATCAATAACAATTAGATCGATAACACACCATACATACCTCAAAATTCATTTAAAATTTTTTAGAAAAATCTTTCCACAATTGGTAGGAATATGTCATATTTCTAATCATATAAACCCGAAGAACTTGACAAAAAATCCACTGTCCGGATCAATATATTTAATTTAGAAAAAAAGAGCTGGATAGACACCTAGTTTGACACAGGCAATGATTGACGTTTCTTAAGAGTTATAGAGGTTGACGTTGGAAGCAATTTTCATTTCAATCTTAGATTTCCAATGCATTATGAATATATTTCACATTTTTAGAGACAATACAACTATTTGGTTCATTGTAAAGAATTTCAGACTAATTTATCGCATTTTAGTTGTTTGTTTTTGTTGAATGCATTCTACTAATTTGAATGTACGATGAGACAGAATAATAATTCTGCACAATAATAAACATATATATATATATATATATATTTATACAAAAAAAATTCTTCATAACTGGAAAAGACAAAGCTGTTAGATTTGGAATTTTATTCTTCTCGATTTGTTGTCCAGAATTAATATCTTAAAACCAAAGAAAAAAAATTAAAATATCCATAAACTAACACTAATCAAGAAATAACTAAGTTTTTAAAATTACAAAATAGCGCCCATGTAAACTGAAACGACACAATTTTATGAATAATTAAAGAGTGGTCGTTTTTTGTAATTATAAAATCTTAAGGGGGCATCAAATTGCCAGCCACTTACCCAACAAAGAAATTAAAATAATTGACATTTAAATCATAATAATAAGTTTTTTTTATTGAGTTTGCAATAATGCTTGGTCGTGCGTGCAAGGATTGCTTTTAGAATGTAATCTCCTAGAAGTATAGAGTTCAAGCAAGAGAATGTTAAACTAATCTAATCATTAGTATAGAGGAAAAAAAATCAGATCTGATTACCCAATTAAGTCTTTCTCTCGAGCTGTGCACATATTTTATTCTACTGAATCCACAATAAAATAGATAAATTTATGTATTCAAAACATATATTCTAAATTTTATATATTAAAATTTTAAAGAATCTCAAGAATATTCATAGTATTTTTTTATTTCATGATTTAAATTGTTTAAAATTCATTTTCCAATAACTTTGAATCATTTAAAGTCATTTTTTCTAATAGAAACAGATTTTTACAGGAATTTATATCATCAAACCAAAAACTATAAATTTATTAAATGTGGGGATATATAAACCAATAACAATCACTAAAAAATCTAACTTTGATAACGTCATGTACATGTTTTTTTTGTAATGCCTAAATTTGTACATATGATACGAGTTTATACAGTAATTAAGGTTTAAATATACTGTAGTTTTGTCTCTTAGTATATCGTAAAGCAGATAATTAGCTGTCTTGCTTAGCAGAAGATCAGATTTACTTTAATTGATTAAGTGTAAATAATGTAATAATTTGAAACTTTATACAACTTATAGTTATGCATAAGGGTCGAACTTTAATTTGTTTATATTTTGTTATTATAATTACGTCATTTAGCTCCCAAACAGTCACCCAAAAGCTTATTAAGTCCCTTTGGTGCTTCCTGCATACTTCTAAAAGGTTATTTTAGAGATTTTTTTTTAATTGAAGATTATGTTAAAGATTTTATTAGAATATTAAACGTTTATGATTTCCTAGGAGACTGTCTTATTCAGTTAGAGATTTAAGAAACAAAACGAACTTTAGCATAGGTCCAATAGTACACATTTAAGTAACGATCGTCTTATCTTATCGTGGCATGTTTAGGTTATATTTGTCTACATGAATATGTTGTAAGTTAGAATAGCTAGTTAAAAATTTAAATGTTGCATGAAAATTTGTACGTTAAATTTTTATTTGTGGAATGAAACACGTATGTTAATACTTAGAATTTACTTGTTTGAAATTTCTAAATCCTAACAATATATTAAAATTTGCGTTTGAATAGACACATTAGCTGAGGGATGTCTTTTTGTCAAATCGTTTAATGTTAATTTCTATTTTTTTTAATTGGATTTTGATTACATGGAGTCCTATTGTCTCATTTGGTATTGTTGGGAATTAAGTTAATTGATCAAATATTGTCGATTATTTATCAAAAACGTAAATTGAAAGAAAATAGAAAGCGAGAGATAGAAAAAGAGTTCAGTCAAGTGATTTAAATGCAAAATCAACTTTTTTTTTTTGTTTTTTTGTTAACAATTGGATCGACAAGGTCTGATTCATAGTCTAAAGCTCAACCCTAAAATTTCTTTTTTAAATTACCATAATGCAGAAGGTAGAAATCAAATTTTGGTGTTAACTCATTAGATAGATCATTCTAACCACCAGATTAAGAGCAACTCGACAATCAACTACTTTATATATTGAGTTTGATTCCAAGTAGACGTAAAAAAAAAAAAAAAAAAAAAGAGGAAAAGGGAATATAGATCGACAAGAAACTGAGTGAGAGGTAAAAAGAAAAGAATGGCTTGAGGTTTTGGACTTCACACGGGCACTGCGCACGATCTGCCGGCCAATGGTTGACTTAACCTAATCAATTATTACAAAACATACTTAATCCAAATATTTCACTTACTTACTTACTTTTTCCCTCATTTTAAAAAAAAATTATAATGACACAAAAACTCTCACGTTCAACAACCAAGTCTCTCTGATTCTCCACTTCACATCTCTCCCTTTCATTCTCTCCAACTCACCAATCATTCTTTACTGTAATTGCCAACTTATTTATCCATATTGAACTTGACAACTAAGAGACCAAGTAGCACTTCCTAGTGGCGCAAACACAAACATCTCCTAAAATATGTAATAATTATGCTTCTCCAGGCTTGAAGCTATTTGGTTAAAGTAACAAATCATTTGAAGATAATAAGTCATCGAGTTGTCGAACTTTTTAAAGTCTGGTAGCTAACATGTTCTAGCTAATAGTTCAGACTTTCAACTCTACTCTACTATATATAAAAGTTAAAAGATAAATATTTTAAAGATAGGTTTGAGATATGAATCAGATTTTATCGATTCAATTGATAATAGAAAAAAGTCTAACATAAAACATTACTTACCAGCCTCAGTCTAAAGCTAAATTCTCATTCTTATCAAGATGTTATACTACAATCTACTTGTAACCTACACTTAAATTTTGTTGTTCCCTAATGTGATTTTAACTTTGCTACAACATGACCTAATAGTGATTTACACTTATTGTCCAAATATTCCATCCCTTATTATTTTATCTTCGTCTTGATATTCAAAACGTAACATAATTTGGATAATCCAAATGTTTTCATTATACACAAACTGACAAAAGCAATCATTTCCTCTCGCATCTATAATCCGTCATTAATTTATTCATTTTTAAGAGTTTTACATAGAATATTACTGATATATAATAAGATTCTTTGCTCTCTTAGACCCAAAAGTTTCTCTATTATTAGTTAGTTAAGTAATGAAGAAAATTGATTAATTCGTTATGTCATTATGCACAGTCTGATATTAATATAATACACTTATTTATTTATCAATATATAGGAATATTCTGACGTTATGTAGAATATCGGAAAAATAAATATTTTTCCTATTAAAATAAAAAAAGTTTTAGCTTATATCATGGCAGGTTGATCTATATGCTCGGAAATGAATTCAAAGCCATCATTATGTAGCTTTTTTCAAATGATTCAAAACTTAAAAAAAAAAACTCAATAGATAAGCAAAAAATATGCTGTGAATAACACAATAATCATGGTTAATTAACATTTATAACATCATAATAAGATGAATTTAACAAATATGTAAATGATCAATAAACAAGTGGAAATGAATCGAGTCATAAACGACAAACAACATATTAATATATAAAGCTTATATGTTGTAAGACCAAGTTGAAGAGCCCACCATTATGAGCTGTTCATATCTATGGGTATCAATTAAAAGACTTGGTTATTTATCAATTATATAATTAGAAAAGATGATCGTAATTCGTAACTGGTGTTAATTGTGTTGACTTTTATCCATTATCTTTCATGTTCTCTATATATACATATCAATTTCTTCTTCCTCAATCCCTCACTTCTCACAAGACTTCCAACAAAGCAAACAAAAACTTACAATCTTAATAATTAAGATTAATCTCTTAATTAATAATTTTAAAAATGGAAGCTATGGGAGAATGGAGCAACAATCTCGGAGGAATGTACACTTACGCAACCGAAGAAGCTGATTTTATGAACCAGCTTCTAGCCTCTTATGATCAACCTGGTGCTGGTTCATCCTCTGGTACAGCTAATGGTGACCATCAAGGCTTGTATTGGAACCTTGGTTCTCATCAGAACCATCTTAGTCTCATGTCTCATGAAGCCGGTAGCTTCTGTTTCTCTCAAGAGAGCAGTAGCTACAGTGCAGGGAATAGTGCTTACTATGTGGTTCCACCTATGGTTGAAGAGAACCACAATGAGACAATGGACTTTGGAATGGAAGATGGCACTATCAACACAAACTCTTACCTTGTTGGTGAAGAAACAAGTGAGTGTGATGTTGAAAAATATTCCTCTTGTAAGACTCTTTTGCCTTTGGAAACTGTAGTTGAGAACCACAATGATGAGGAGAGTTTGATGCAATCTGAAATCTCTGTGACTACTACTGATCATCCCAAATCTCTTACCGGTTCCAAGAAGAGATCTCGTGCCACATCTACTGATGTAAGTCTTATCGATTTTTTTTTGTTAACTTTACTCTTCATTAATAAAATATAAGAAAGTCATTGTGATAGTACAAAGTTAACAAATGTATAAAATTTGGAAAGCTTTCTAATACCGGACAAAAAATCAGTTTTGTGATTAAGAACTGAATGGTTATATATGGTAAAAATAGTTTTATATGGTATATTGACAAATGGTTTTGCAATGGAATTACAGAAAAACAAGAGAACAAGAGTGAGTAAGAAGGCACAGAAGAGCATAGAAATGAGTGGAGATAACAATGGAGGAGAAGAAGAAGAAGGAGAAAAGTCGAAGAAAAGAAAGACAGGAGCAATGATGAGCAGACAGAACTCAAGCACCACTTTCTGTTCGGAAGAAGAATCAAACTGTGCTGATCTAGACAATGGAGGAGAAGACTCCTCTAAAGATGATGATGCCTCAAAAGCTCTTAACCTCAATGGCAAGACCAGAGCCAGTCGTGGTGCAGCCACCGACCCTCAAAGCCTCTACGCTAGGGTAAATACATTTACATATATAGTTATATATTTCTTGTATATGTATACTTATATTTTTTATAATAAAATAAATATTAAATCGAGGTTTTTCTTATTTTGTGTAGAAACGAAGAGAAAGAATAAACGAGAGACTTAGAATTTTACAGAATCTCGTCCCTAATGGAACAAAGGTTGACATCAGTACGATGCTTGAGGAAGCTGTACATTACGTTAAATTTTTGCAGCTCCAAATTAAGGTACACAAATGTTTAAATTACAATGTTTTACGTTTATACATTCATGAAGTTTATATTAAAATAATCTAATTATTATTTTGAAATTTTAACTATGTAGTTATTGAGCTCTGATGATATGTGGATGTATGCACCAATTGCTTTCAATGGAATGGACATTGGCCTCAGCTCACCGAGATGAAGAACAAAATTTGTGATTGTAGTCGAGTTTTTTTCTATACATAACCAAAATGTAATATTCTTTGTTTAAAATTCTCCGCCTTCGGACGAGTTCGATTATAATTTCTCGTACGATGTTAAATATGAGAGAAATGAACAGTCACATTCGATTTCTTTTTTTACGATTTTTCATATGTTTCGTAACACAATTCAATTATGTCTTTTCTATCGAGTTTCTGACCAATATAATAATTTTTAAACATATATGTTTCTTATTCAAAGGTGAATTGTTAGAAAACGATTAATAAGTCTGCATTTTAAAAGAATACCTACATAACAAAGGAATCTGAAGTTTGGTAATAATTGAAAATGTGATTATTTTCAACTACGAAAGTCGTGCCTTAACGGTTAGTGTAAGAATTAGGGTTATTGTGTTTTAGGTTTAAGAGATGATTTACTACAATCATCGACCATATAAAATTTTATCAATCATATAATTAGATTAACAAAACTCAATTCATAGTTCAAAGACTCCAAAACACTTAACAGTATCATGATATGAGGCAAATTTAATATCTTCATTTAGAAACTTCGGCTGCAACATGATGATTCATTCACACGTATTCATGAACAAGACCAATTCCAAATTCATGAATACTTTATGATTCTTGCAATGGAATATTCAGTTCTTATTCTGTGTATCTGATTTTCCGGAGTACTGTTTCTTTTTTTCCCTTTTTTGTTTTCTTTTTGTTAAATATATATTGTTCCCATGCAATAGCTGTGTTAGACCATATGATATATATAAATTAATAACAGGTATACCTTGACAAGAGTTTAAATATGTTATGTAAAGAAATATTGAATGAGTTTTGAGATTTATAGAATAGCTCAAAGGATTTAAAAGTGATAAGAAAGCATATCCATCGTTTTTCCACTAGAATATTATCGTAATCAATCATATTCAAGGCAACGAATATCAGGTATATTTGATTTTTATTTCTACTTAATGTATGATTTTTTTTAAAAAAAAATTCTCTTACAAATTAATCCCAACTTCAAACGGCCAACTTTAAAAATGATTATGAAATCCTTATATATACCATTGAAATCAACGAAATGACTCCTTTACAGCATTTTCAAATTTAGAATTTATATATTACAAAATAGCTATCTATAGATAGAAACACCATTTTCAATGAAAAAAATAGAAATACCATTCCTTTGAGTTTGTAAATTTGTGTGAAGTAGAGAATAAAATCCGACTCAAATTTTTTGACCTGATCCGAACCAAATTTTGGGTAATTTGGGTCGGGTATTTCGGGTATCCGGTAGTGATTCAGGTAGTATTTTATTTTACAAATTGGATAGTGATTCGGGTTCGGTAGTTCGGGTCGGGTAGTTCGGGTATCGGGTCAATCGAATTTTTTTAGTTTTTTTTGGGTTTTTTTTTCAGATTTTTTAGTATTTTTTCGGATTTTAAGTGATTCGAGTTGGTTTGGTTCGGGTCTAATTATTTTGGATTTTTGATTTTTTTTTTAATTTTTTGGATTTTTCGAGTTAATTCGGAATCATTGGATACTATCCGAACTACCCGATACCCGACCCAATCCAAATTACCCGTTTCAGTTAATTCGGAACAAACTGAAAATTTAATAAATACCAGAATTCTAAAATACCTGACCCGAACTACCCGAATTCATTCCAAAATACTGACCCGAACTATCTTATTGTGCCAAAAACATTCTAGTTCCCATGTAATATTTATTGTTTATTGTTTTCCTCGTGTGTGTACAATGTGGCTTCCTCAGAACAAATTTTATGAATTTAGAAATACTTGCAGGATATTTAAATACATTTATTCGTAAAAAAGTTTGCTTTCTTAAACCATTCTTGAGTCTTATGAGATCGCTCTCCTCTGCTGTGTGTGTGTGTTTTGAATTCTTCAAAAGTGTGGAAATATCTTTTAATTGATTTACGCAATGAACTTGAGCCTCCACACATTTTCTATGTTTTGCATGTTAACGGCTTTCTTGAATTTGTATTGTTTTGATTAATTGATTTATATGGTTTAGGTTTTGATTAATTGTAGTAACAAATAGTGGTGCTTTTATCATAAGTAAGTAGGTTGAGATCTTTTCTAAATAAAATTTTCTTCTGATTTAAGTTTGGTGTTTGCCTTTAGAAAGTGTGATATTCTTTACTAAGGCACCTAAATATATAAGTCTATAAACCTTAAAATCCGACTGTAAGTGCACAACAACGAAATAGTAAATAAGAGATTGAATCCACAAAGACCAAATTGTTACACTATTAATCTTTAGAGTAAATTTAAGCTAAGACAGAATATGGTTGTTGTTGTTCAAACTAATGAAAGCAATGTAAATAAACGGTGTAAATTCAAATAACTAAAGGCATCAAGTCTAGGGAAATCATCATGAATTCAAGGCAATAAATCAAGAAAATATTCAGGGAATGGTTAAATTCGTTCTTAAACTCAAAACACTCAATTAAAGCAAACCCACTATCGTGGCATCGACTTCTATATCAAGCAACTTAGGTATCTAAACTGTCGTTTGAACCTAGAATTCTAGATATGCATTAAGTTCAAGTTTGATATGCTCACAAATTGCCTTAGCATTGCTTTCGTTGGCCAAGGACAATTTGCTCATCTATTGTTCTTTCAGCCATTCAATCAAACACTTTTGGTACAATAAATAACCTAAATTCATAAGCTAGGTGATCAAGCTAACTTAAGCACTAAGAGCAACAAAAGATGAAAAACCCTAAGATAATCCATATTCATCCCTAATTTATCAATTCATGAAAACCCTAGAAATCCCTAAACTCGATTGATTAACTACTCAGACATGGAAGCAAATAACAAAGAAGATGAAAGGAATAAAATCATGATTCAATCGCAAAAGAAATTAAATAGGGTTCAAAAATCTTCTAAGGAAATTCTTAGAGTATGAGATCTTCTCCCTGAAGCTTACAAAAATCTAAAAAGTTCTAAAACTGAAGTAATGAAAACGTGATAAGAAAGCTGGTTATAAATCTCCTAAAAACGAATTGGGTCAACCCGGGACAAATCGGATAAGACCCAACTAAAATAAATCACGTGTTGACATGTGTTGATTGCAGGTCGATTTTATAGACCAGAAATAACCACCATTTACTCCATAAATTCGTCCAGAAGGTTAGTCATTGTTGGCCTTGATTTTACGACCAATAACCACCATTTGCTTCATAAATTTGTCAAGAGAACTTGTCACTTTGGGTTTCTTTTGTGGAGCAAGAATCACGACCAAATGGTAGTTAAAAACGTCAGGAAACTTTGCTCTTCTAAGGTCCAAATCATGAGCTCAAATAACGGCCAAAAGGTTCATATTTCGATTTCATGTTTCTTTCTCCATCCTTTTTCTTCCAAACCTATCCCCAAGTCTCCACCAAAGTAGCTCCATAATCACCTAAAAAGACTCAAGAAATAGAAATTATGCGACTCGATCTATGTAAAACACTAAAATGTAAAATTGATGAAAACTTATGCAACAATGAATGAATATGACTCCTAAGTAATGAAAAGAACCAAAATATGAATGAAATTCTATGTAAAAATGATGCATATCATTTAGTTTTTGATTAATTGTAGTAACAAATATTGGTGCTTTTATCATAAATAAGTAGGTTGAGATTTTTTTAAACAAAATTTTAAGTTTGGTGTTTGCCTTTTAAAAAGTGTGATATTCTTTAGTAAGACACCTAAATATGTGATTCTATAAACATTCAATTATTATACATTAATATGTATATAATGATCATGAAGAGAGATCAAACATACAACAATCTCAGGTTTTAATTTTTCCAACAGTAATTTGAAGAGATAAATAATGTAGTATGTTGATTAAAAAAAATGTAGTATATGTATTATTTAATCACAAAGAAATGATTTTATTATTTATGTAGGACGTGATAACCATTTGCTGCTATACTTTGTATTGGTTTAAAAAATTTAACACAAAGTGTTATGATCATTAGTGCAAAAAAAAAAAACAAAATTTTACTTTGAGAACCAAGGTTAACATAAGGGCATATTTGTCTATAAAAAAATTACTTTATACATGATGGAGGTGGATCCGAGATCCTACTTCGATCCATGGGAAACGATGGACGAATATTTCTAAGTCTTGAACTCGGCAAGATTATCCAAGTATCAACTCGGATATCTTCAGCCAACTCAGAATAATTCTTCTCGGAAGTGCGTTAAGCATGAAGGAAGTCGGACGACACGTCATAAAACAAAGAAATAGAAATTTTCCTATTCCGACATGAAAAATTTCTAAAATCTAGTTTAGATCTTCTAGATAAAATCGTATCTAAACAAATTGTAATATTTTCTTTTTACAAACTACTTTGTAACCGCCTCTATAATCTATAAATAGAGGAGCAGATCCTTCGAACAAAGGATCCACTTTCTGTAATTAAACATTAAGCAATACAATTCTACTCGGCAATCTTTGCTCTTTGGCAATCAACTTCTTCTCTATCATTTCTCAAGAGTCCTTTCCCTTTATTCCCTTTATTAATCGTAATTTAGGATTTAGAACCTTTGTACTAGATCCCGTTCGAACAGTTGGCGCCGTCTGTGGGGAAGACATCGAAGGACTTTTTTACACATGAGAAAGAAGTGTACGCCAAGTAAACAAAGATGGTTGAAGATGAAATCACCATCAACTCGTTAGAAATGAGGGATCCTAGCCTCCAAGAACAAAATGATCCAACCCTTGGATCACCTTTGAACTCAGTTTAAATTCGGGAGGAAAATCGAGAAGAATCTCGAGAAGTTACCATTCTCCCTGGACCGCTTGCAGGACCACCATCGCTTGAGAATCTGGTGGGCAACTTGATAGCACAGTACGAAGCATCTAATCGAATAAATGCTGAGAGATTCAACAGAATCGAGTCTCGGATAAACGAGAATAGTCTCCCATCTGCACAAACCAACATTTCAAACAGAGAAGTATTTGCCAATGTGTAAAGGAACCTATTTGGAAGCATACCGAGTCCACAGTCAACGAATGTCTTAGCACTATGGCAATCCATGATCTAGAACGTGCTAGGACAGCAAGTACTGATAACCTTAGACGCGGTAACCGTATTCAGAATGATGGAAGACATGAAGTCACAATTCCATTAAGCTACCAGCTCGGCGACCGAGATTGAACGAATTCTAGCTCACGCCTAAAATTCACCAATCTCACCGAGATTGAAAAAAGTCTTAGTAAATCTAGGACCGAGACTACATTGTCCTTCATATGATGGAACTACCGACCCGATAGAGTTCATGAGCGCCTTCAACATAACGATGAATGGGATAACTTACAATCATGACCAGGAAAATGCAGCTTATTATCAACTCTTTGCCAAAAACTTACCAGACGATGCTCTGGTATGGTTCACCAAGTTACCCACTGGATTGATTGAAGACTTAAATCAACTCGCCGAGCTATTCATGATGCAATATGCTCTATTTGTCAATCAAGTAACCTCTACGGCGGAGTTGCGGTCTTTGAGACAAGGATTTGACAAATCTTTGAAGTCGTATCTCGGACGTTTTAAGAAAATCCTGAATAAGGCTAAAGTTAGTGACGACATGGCCATTGAAGCTCTAAGAACCGGAATGGTTATAGACGAGGCCTTGAGAAGAGATTTTTCATTAATCAGCCAACTACGATCTCAGAGGCCCTTTGCAGAGCGGCAAAACATGCAGATTACATCGAGAAAAAGCACATCCTCACCAAAACTCTGAAAAATCAGTGAGACTCGGGATCGAAAGAGTCTAAAGAGGAATATCATGAGCCAAGACAGCATAACCACAAGGGGAAAGCAATCTCGGCTTCAGTTTTTCAAGTCGGAGAAACTAATGGCCCATTTCGTAAGAAGCCATTCAACAATACTTACAATAGGAGTTTGTATTGTGCATTCCACAATAGAAGGGTCATTCAACTTCAAATTGCAAACAGCTACAAGAACTACTTTATGAAAAGTTCAGCAAAGGCGAATTGAATGTCTCAGAAGAAGAGACTCAAAAGTTCAAAGCGCAAAAGCAGAAAAAAGTCGAGTTGCGAGAAGTAGCTTACAAGGCGGCAAACAAAAGCGGTGATGCTAAAGAGAAGTCTAAACGACAAAAACAGGAAGAAGAGACTACTGAGCTGGGTCCTCCAAGAGTTGAAGTCAATGTAATCATGGGAGGATTACAATTTTTGTGACGACACTATAAGGTCAATTTAAGAAGTACAAGCGAAAGGTTGTGGCATCTGTCAACCTCGAACCAATTGCTCTAAAGTTAGGAACGATGGATTCGGAGATAACGTTCACAACTAAGGATATCAAAGGAGTAAGCTTTCCATATAACGACCCGCTAGTCGTAAAACTGTGAGTTGCCGACTGCGATGTATCTCAGATACTCATCAACACGGGAAGTTCAGTGGATTTAATTATCAAAAAGACACTGGACCAAATGGCATTACCAAATGCCCAGCTTGAACTTGTGGATAGAACACTGACTGTGTTTGGAGGAAGTACGATCAATGCCATTGGAACAGTCAAATTAGCAATCCAAGTCGCTGGAATTATGAGGTGGATCAAACTCTTGGTGGTGGAAAAACCGCCAAACGATAGTTTTCCTTTGCCAAACATTGATTGAATCATCGAAGCAACATGTGGAAACAAACTTCTTTCGTTTATGGACGCTTTCTCAGGATACAATCAAATTAGGATGCATCCGACCGACATGGAGAAAACTTTGTTTATAATAGAGCGAGGAACGTACTGCTAAAAAGTCATGCCATTTACGTTGAAGAATGCAAGAGCAACTTACCAAGGTTTTTTCAATAAGATGTTTGTCGACCAATTGGAAGTAAAAATGAAAGTTTACATAGTCGACATGCTATTCAAGTCGATAAAGGCTGAAGATCATGTTGATCACTTAGCACACTGCTTCGAAACTTTGAACGAGTATCATATGAAACTTAACCAGGGAAAATGCACATTTGGAGTAACCTTGGGATAATTTCTCGGCTATATAATCACTCAAAGAGGAATCAAAGCGAATCATAAATATATTAAGGCAATCAAAGAGTTGTTTTCTTTGAATAACAAACGAGAAGTTCAAAGGCTAACTGGTCGAATTACCGCACTAAACCGATTCATCTATCGCTCAACAGACAAGTGCCTTCGTTCTATCCGTTATTATGCAGGAACAAAAAGTTCAAGTGGGATGAAGAATGTGAAAATGATTTTTCTGAGTTAAAAGAGTATCTTTCAACTCCACCAATCTTGGCAAAACCCAAAGACGAAGAACCATTATACTTGTATATCGTGGTTTCGACATCGGTAGTAAGCAGCGTACTTGTTCGAGACGATAGAGGAACTTAGCATCCGATATTCTACACCGGCAAGTCTTTAGATAGAGCAGAGTCTCGGTATCCGACTATAGAGAAACTTATGTTAACGGTTGTAACCTCAGCAAGGAAGTTGAGACCTTCCAATCTTACACTATCATTATGCTAAACTATCATCCGCTACGAACCAATCCGGAAGATTGACTAATTGAGCTATTGAGCTAAGTGAATACGAAATCGAGTCAAAGGAAGAACCAGCGCAAAGTCTCAAGTACTAGCCGACTTCCTAATCGAATTATCTCCCGACTTGGAACCTTTAGAGTCGAATAAAGTTCTTTGAACTTGGAAAATTTACATTGATGGGTCATCCTCTCAACACATATCAGAAGTTGGAATCTAACTAGAGAGTCTAACTGTAGAGGTCCTAGAGCAATAGTTTCGACTTGCCTTCCCAACATTGAATAACGAGGTTGAATAAAAGAATTGATCTCATGGATATGACTAGCTAAATAAATTGGGGCAACCGAAGTCAAGTGTTATTGCGACTCTTAGCTAGTAGTTAACCAAGTGAACGGAGGTTACGATACAAAGAATGACTGAATGGAAGCATACCTCAAAGTCGTCAAGGAATTGACAAAGGATCTAAAATTCAAAATCAACAAGATTTCTCGAGCGGAAAATACTTCAGCTGACGCCTTGGCAGTTCTAGCATCTACGACTGACCCCGTTCAAAGATGAATTATACAGGTTATAAGTATAGATTACCCAAGAATAAGCTTACCAAAAGGAGATCTTGATCTCGTCTCGGCAATTGCCGACACTATAGAAGAATTTGATGTTGAAATGCCAGACATTGAACAACCAGAAGAAAGGAAGATCGACTACAGAGACGAGATCCTTCCGTACATCATTGATGGAGAGGCTCCAGAAGATAGATGGGCAGCTCGTTGACTCAAAGCCAAATGTGCTTTCTATGCCCAAGTCAATGGAAAGTTGTATCAACGAAGCGCAAACAGAATTCTACTCACTTGCATCCACGGTGATGAGGTCAACAAAATCATTAAAGAAACGCACGACGGAGCCAGTGAAAATCACAACTGTGGAAGATCACTTGTGTATAAAATCCGAACTCTTGGATACTACTGGCCAACAATGGCACAAGATTGCACGCAATATGCAGCCAAGTGTGATATGTGTCAGCGAGATGGGTACATCATCCATGCTTTAACTGAAGAGTTGAGTTCGTCAATTATGTTATATCCATTCATGCGTTGGACAATGGACATTACCGCCTCTATGATCTATAGATAGAGGAGCAGATCCTTCGAACAAAGGATTCGCTTTTTGTAATTAGACATTAAGCAATATAATTATACTCGGCAATCTTTGCTCTTTAGCAATCATTTTCTTCTCTATAATTTCTCAAGAGTCCTTGCCCTTTCTTCCCTCTATTAATCTGAATTTAGGATTTAGGACCTTTGTGCTATATCCGGTTTGAACAATACACACTTGTGTTCTTCACTCAGTCTTCTTCACTTTTATACACTTGTGTTCTTCACTCGATCGTCTTCATTGATCTTCATTCAAATATGGAAGATGCTCTTTTATTTTTCTTGACATTGGCACAAAAAATTTATACTAGTTATTCCATTACTAAGAAGACAAACAAGCTGCTTGAAAAAGAAGTTTTGAGACAAAAGGAGGTTATGAAGAGGATTCACTTGAAGAACAACAATAAGCAAATGATGCATATGTCAAACGTTGTGAGTATCTCTCAGAAGATCGATGAAGGGTTTCCCAAACATTATCCAAAGACAACTAAACAATATGTGTTCCATAGAGGGATAATATGTTTTTAGAAGTTTAGTTTGTTTTGATTAGATTTCAATAAGTTTGTTTGCAGTCCCTACACGGGTTAGTCTGTAGCCTACTCATAATTAATTTAAATGTAAAATTTATAAACAAAAAAAACATGCGTGTGACAGTCATATGCTATTAGGGAAATAAAATGTAACACATGAACAAAATCTTCTCCTTATCATTGATTTGATAAGTAAAACGTTTTTAGAAGAACATGTTAACGTGATCACGATCGTCGTTATTGCTTGATGAGAATAACGGTTTGCAGTCCCTACACGGGCTAGACTGTAGCCTACTCATAATTAATTTAAATATAAAATGTATAAACAAAAAAAAACACGCGCGTGATAGTCACATGCTATTAGGAAAATAAAATAGAACACATGAACAAAATCTTCTCATGATCATTTTTTTTATAACTAAAACGTTTTTAGAAGAAGATGTTTTTTTGATGATATGTTAAGGAGATCGCGATCGTCGTTGTTGCTTGATGAGAATGACGGTTTGCAGTCCCTACACGGGCTAGACTGTAGCCTACTCATAATTAATTTAAATATAAAATGTATAAACAAAAAAAAACACGCGCGTGATAGTCACATGCTATTAGGAAAATAAAATAGAACACATGAACAAAATCTTCTCATGATCATTTTTTTTATAACTAAAACGTTTTTAGAAGAAGATGTTTTTTTGATGATATGTTAAGGAGATCGCGATCGTCGTTGTTGCTTGATGAGAATGACGGTTTGCAGTCCCTACACGGGCTAGACTGTAGCCTACTCATAATTAATTTAAATATAAAATATATGAACAAAGAAAACATGCTCGTGACAATCACATGCTATTGGGGAAATAAAATGTAACACATGAACAGAATCTTCTCATGATCATTTTTTGATAAGTAAAACGTTTTAAGAATAACATATTTTTTTTGATGACATGTTAACGTGACCGCGATCGTCATTGTTACTTGTTGAGAATAACGATTTGCAGTCCCTACACGGGCTAGACTATAGCCTACTCATAATTAACTTAAATATAAAATGTATAAACAAAAAACACGCGTGTGACACTCACATGCTGTTAGGGAACATGAACATAATCTTCTCATGATCATTGTTTTGATAAGTAAAACGTTTTTAAAATAACATGTTTTTTTGATGACATGTTAACAGGATCGCGATCGTCGTTGTTGCTTGATGAGAATAATGGTTTGCAGTCCCTATACAGGCTAGACTGTAGCCTACTCATAATTAATTTAAATATAAAATGTATAATAAAAAAAAACACGCGCATGACAGTCACATGCTATTAGGGAAATAAAATGTAACACATGAACAAAATCTTCTCATGATCATTTTTTATAACTAAAATGTTTTTAGAAGAAGATGTTTTTCTGATGACGTGTTAACGAGATCGCGATCGTTGTTGTTGCTTAATGAGAATGACGGTTTGCAGTCCCTACACAGGCTAGACTGTAGGCTACTCATAATTAATTTAAATATAAAATATATAAATAAATAAAACATTCGCATGACAATCACATGCTATTAGGGAAATAAAATGTAACACATGAACATAATCTTCTCATGATCATTTTTTGATAAGTAAAACGTTTTTAGAATAACATTTTTTTTTGATGACATGTTAACATGATTGTGGTCCTTGTTATTGCTTGATAAGAACAACGGTTTGCAGTTCCTACATAGGCTAGACTGTAGGCTACTCATAATTAATTTAAATAAAAATGTATAAACAAAAAAAACATTCGCATGACAATCACATGCTATTAGGGAAATAAAATGTAACACATGAACATAATCTTCTCATGATCATTTTTTGATAAGTAAAACGTTTTTAGAATAACATTTTTTTGATGACATGTTAACATGATTGTGGTCGTTGTTATTGCTTGATAAGAATAACGGTTTGCAGTTCCTACACAGGCTAGACTGTAGGCTACTCATAATTAATTTAAATAAAAAATGTATAAACAAAAAAAACGCGCGTGACGGTCACATGCTATTAGGGAAATAAAATGTAGCACATGAACAAAATCTTCTCCTGATCATTTTTTGATAACTAAAACGTTTTTAGAAGAACATGTTTTTTTTGATGACATGTTAACGGGATCGCAATCGTCGTTGTTGCTTGATGAGAATAACGGTTTGCAATCCCTACACATGCTAGACTATAGCCTACTCATAATTAATTAAAATATAAAATATATAAACAGAAAAACACGCGCGTGACAGTTATATGCTATTTGAGAAATAAAATGTAACACATGAAATCTTCTCCTGATCATTTTTTTGATAAGTAAAACATTTTTAGAAGAACATGTTTTTTGGATGACATGTTAACGTGATCGCGATCATCGTTATTGCTTGATGAGAATAACGGTTTGCAGTCCCTACACGGACTACACTATAACCTACTCATAATTGATTTAAATATAGAATGTATAAACAAAAAAAAACGCGTGACAATCACATATTAAGAAAAAAAATATTTAGAGTTTGGACACTCCCCTTACCCTAACTTGTACTATAAATTTAGCAAGTAAATAGTCATCATCTTTATTTTTATTTTTCCTCACCATTGTATTATTATTATCTCTTTTACCTGCTTAATTAAACATTGTACCGAAGTTACCATATATGTATATATATATTTTACAAATATCATTAGCTAGTTAAACTGGAAATACAAATTAAGAAGCGGAAACATAAACATGATAATGGCATAACAGAGATAAATTAGAAAAAGACGTTACTAATTCAAACCACTAAAGTAAATGGTCGTAAGAAAAAACTTAACAAACGATTAAACTTTCCAAAATAAAAGTTCAACTACATTATAGTTATACTAATAAGTAGTCTACTTAATTCGATTATGAATCATTTATTGATAGATACAAGTACTGTACAACATACAAATATGTTAATATAGTAAAACTGATGTGATAGCTATTAAAGTACAAATTGACTTTGGCTTTTGTCACTTCTTAAAATACATGTTGACTTAAGTTCATTGTATTTTTATATAAAAATTTGTCAACCGGTTTATGGTATATAAATATATTTATATGGTTGAATTTTTTTTTTTGATGTTAACACTTAACAGCTAGAAAATGTTACTTCTACAATTTATATAGCATTAGAAAGTACGAACAAGTCATATCGTTTTTTAAAAAAATATTAGACACTTGATTTTTTTAAGATAAGATAAAAATTAATATAAATATCGGTTGATAAAAAATATAATCTTGAAAGTTCTATTTTTTAAAATATATATTCATAATTTGACGCCGAAGCCCATAAATGGTGACGGTTTCTCCCTTTGTACATTATTATTGGGAATCTTATTTATTTCGTATTTATTTGAATTTTCAAGTTGTATATTTTTATAATTATTTTGAAAAATTGAACCGTAAGCTCAATAAATTCTTGACCTGGATCCTACAAACTTATATTTTTGAATTTCTTGGAAATAATAAACATCAAAATTTATCAATTAATAGATACATTTTTACTTATTTAAATAAATTGTTAAAATCTACGAGACTACGGTGTGTATGAAACACCAGATTGCAGCTGGAACTTAACCGTTTGTAACAACAAACCGACTATACAAGAAGGAAGGACATATCCGTCATTTTACGTCAAATTCTCGAGAAAGGGCATATCAGTCATTTTATTCGTTTTCCCGCTTCTTTCACTCTTTAGCTTACTATCTCCGATTTCACTTTTACAATCGCAGAGGAAGAGAATCAGACTGAGAGAGACGATGAAGATTCTCGGAGACTTAAAGATCGTTTCCATTACTTGCTCCGTTATCGCTCTCAGTATCTACCTATCCGCGCTTTACGGCGTCGAATTTGAGAACGGCATTTTCCATATTCTTCGTAGCACGACAGTCTCTCCGGGATATCGCACCGGCGGTAAGGTTTCCGATAAATCTTTCTTCGAAGACGATTTCATGTACATTTCTATCTCGGAAGATACCGGTCAATCTTCATCGCTCCACTACGATTACTATCGAGATTCTTGCCCTTCCGCCGAAAAAATCATCGCGAAAGTTGTTAGAGAGATCTACAAAGCTAGACCTAGCGTTGCTCCGTCTCTCATTCGCTTACTCTTTCACGATTGTTTCGTCGAGGTATAATCTGATTTTTGTGTTTTCCCTTTCTTAATTTTTGATTTAACACTACGATAAATCTATGGAATATTATTTGGAAACCCTAAGATTATCTTTAATTCAGTTTAACTTCAACTCTGACAGTGGAATTGAATAGATTTCCCGTTTTTTTAGTGTTAAAAATAGATTCCGGCTGCTTATTTCTCAACATTGGCTATGGAGATGATTCATAAGAAGATATTATGTGTTCAATCCTCTGATTTTGATGTTGGTAGCATGCTTTGTTAATCAATTTCTATGTATCAGATAGATTTGATCATGTTGCAACTGGGAATCGTGTTTTTCTACAGGGATGTGATGCATCAATCCTTCTAGATGCAGATGAAGAGCTTCCTTCTGAGAAAGAAGCACTTCCAAACCTGTCGTTGAAAGGGCTTGATGTGATTGATGCAATCAAGTCTGAGCTAGAAAATGTCTGTCCTGGAATTGTTTCTTGCGCCGACGTTCTTGTCTTGGCCGCTAGAGAAGCTGTATTAGTGGTATGAATTGTATTCTCATGTATTGAATAGTGCAGAAGCGTGTTACATTTATATAAGAGTTCTGGTTTGTCTCAATAATTCTGCGACGCTTTAATCATGTTTTTGGAACTCTCAGACTGGTGGTCCATATTATCCACTGGAAACTGGAAGGAAAGATAGTGCAGTGGGCTTCAAGGAAATTGCAGAACGAGAGCTTCCTACACCACAAGCTAATCTCTCGGTAATTCTTGCGAGTTTTTCTTCCAAAGGATTCAACGAGAGAGAAACCGTTAGTTTATTTGGTATTCCTCACTTCTTCATCTCAACATCTTCGAATTGGTTATGTCTTATGTGAAATGATTCTTTTCTTCTAATTGTTTCTTAATGCAGGAGCACACAGCATAGGCGTAACGCACTGCACATTCTTTATGGACCGTCTCTACAACTTCTCAGGAACCGGGAAGCCTGACCCTGAAATCAATCCAGGGTTTTTACAGGAGGTGAAAAGCAAATGTCCTTTCTCTGTCTCGGCTTCATCTCCAGCTGCAAGCCCTGGAAGTGGTTTAGCACCATCCTTACCTGCATCAGATTATTCCCAAAACAATATGAGTTTGGGAAACAGTAATGATGGAGTGATCGACTTGAGCTATAACAATGAAGGAGGTAACGAAAATTTCGGAACACGTTACTACAAAAGACTGATGCAGAAGAAAGGGTTGATGTTTTCTGATCAGCAACTAACGAGTAGAGAAGAGACTGATATGTGGGTGAGAGCATACGCTTCAGATTCGCAGTTGTTCCGCAGAGATTTTGCAATGTCGATGATGAAACTATCGAGTTATAAGGTCTTGATTGATCCTCTAGGTCAAGTGAGGACAAGCTGCTCAAAAGTCATGCCCCAGAACTGATTCTCTCATTACCACTTTAGTCAGCTTATCAAGTTTCTTTTCTTAACACTAGATCGTGATTTCGAATATGTAGAAAGCGAAATGAGAATTGTGAGTTTGATCTGAGAAGGCAAATAGATATGTTGAATTAACCATCACCAATTTTTTGGTGCATTTTCACTCTGACTTCATATATAGTAGTTGGACTCAGAATGGGCTTATATTAATCCATGTACATTGAATGTAAAGGAAAGAATTTAAGACTTGGGCTTATAATAGGCTTTGTCTTATAAATAAGATTTGTAATGTAGTCCATGTATATATAAGAGAGTTTCTTTAAGCCCATGTGTACATATTTCTAGGGTTTACATATTTGCTCAGCTTCTCTCGCCGCGCAGCGTTCGTCTTCGTCATTTGAGAGCTTTCCGCTGTGAGCAGAGCAGTCGAAATCATGGGTCACGAAAATGTCTGGAACTCTCATCCCAAGAAATACGGACCTGGATCTCGCACCTGGTAATGCTATGAGAGATTAATCGACTCGCATGTTTCTGATTCGTACTTCTTTGGCTCGGTTATGTTGATTGCGATTTTTTTTTTCCTGAATCTGGTCTTGTAATGTTGGTATTATAGAATGAATTCGAATTGGGGGCCACAAAATTGTGTTAATTGTAGTATAGTCGCTTACTCTTCATTATATAAAATGGTGTAAGTGTTTTGGTTAATGTGTGAACTTTTGCTTGAATGATTAACAATCATGTCAAGAATGTTTTGATTTTATCGTAATTGAGTTTCTTAGCAATCTTTTATAATCTGTTTAGCAGTAACCTTTGTTTTGTAATCCTTGTAAAATGTAACACTTTTGAGCTTTGGTATATAGTTAAAGCTGAGCATGTTTATTGTCACAGTTTGTGTTGAACATTGAAGAATCTAACTATAAGTTTGCAATTCATGAATTTGTGTAGTCGTGTGTGTGGAAACTCGCATGGAATAATCAGGAAGTATGGTCTTAACTGCTGTAGACAGTGTTTCCGTAGCAACGCCAAGGAAATCGGATTCATTAAGGTACACTATGTTTTCATGATTGTCTAAGTAATGACTCATGGTGTTTTTCAGTCTCTTTGAATGATAATTAATTGGGTTTTGGTTTCCCTTCTTTGCAGTACCGTTAAAGATCTATGGTGGTTACTACTACACACAAGCATTGGCTCTTTTGGGTTCTTTAAGCTTTGATCTTGTAATAGATTCTTATCGACATTGAATTATTATGATAAAGCCTTTCGAGCTGTTTTAAATCTATGTGTTGCCTTCTTCTACCATGATCTTAGTTAAACTACTATTTATAAATATTTTTGCTTAATCATTTCTATCATTAATATTACAATCCTCAATTGTAGAGACTTTACCTTTGTATTAGCCTCTTGCTTATGTAAACTATTGAAACTTAAATATCTATAGTCGTTTCTTTTCTCTAAAGGTGATTCACCGATTCATTGTAGAAAACAACTCAGACACTGAACCAATCCTCTTTGGAAACGTCATGAACCATGAATCATGGTTTATGATTGGTTAGGGTTCTTAACAGTTTAAGCCTTTATATCGTATGTATCTTCCTCCTTAACTATTTTGTCAAGTCTTTTGTGCTGTTCGAATCTTTAAATGGAAAATAAAAATTGTGTAAGAAACCATATTTAAGGTTTTTGTGGCTTCTATGGGTTTATGTATCTACTGGATTTTTTGTTTTAAGTTTAAGTAACAAATATATATTTCTTTCCATATTTGACCTGTTCTGCGCACAAAAAAAAAAGGATAGTCGTTGAAGTTTAAAATGTTGTTTTTCTATTACCGGTAAATGAACAATACCATAATTTCTGGTTCTCCATTATAATTATGTCAAAAAATCATAGTCATATATATTGTTGAAAACTCTTTATCACCATCAATTGATTCTGTCGTTTGGCATTCTGCAATGAAGCTTCTTCTGCTGTTGCTGTTTTCATTATACGGTCTTTCTCAATCAAGTTGTCTTCCTTCTTCATTATTCTATGATTCTACTGTATTTTTCGTTTGTTTTCCTTTATAAACGAGAAATTTTTGCAGGTTGTGAAGCACATTCCGTACCTTATGATTACTCTGCAACCATAAAGGCAAGCAATGTTCTTTTCATTAAGACTTGTTTGTTGGAAACTTTTGTTCTGATCTGACTATCGTTTCGTCTTGATGCAGTGTCTTAAAATCCCTCATAAGCCACAGTATAATGGAGGAATCATTGTGAATCCTGACATACAAAAAGGTTCACAAGGCTGGTCACAATTTGGAAATAGCAAAGTTGAATTCAGAGAATTAGGAGGGAATAAGTTTGTTGTTGCCAAACAGAGGAAACAACCTAGTGACAGTGTCTCACAGAAAGTTTCTTTGAAAAAGGGATTACTCTACACTTTCTCAGGTACTCATTATTGTTAGACAATTGTGTTTCTTGGGAGTTACGGTAAGGAATTTTATAATCTGATGTGTTGATGTTACTTGTATAGCTTGGCTACAAGTAAGTAAAGGAAAGGCTCCTGTGAGAGCTGTTTTCAAGAAGAACAATGTATATACGCATGCTGGTTCTGTTTTTGCTGAAGCCAATTGCTGGTCTATGCTTAAAGGTGGTCTCACTGTTGATGAATCTGGTCCTGCAGAACTCTACTTTGAGGTATGTATATATACATACTCATGGTCTTGATTGTTTGTCAACATTTTCTGTTTGTTCCAACTTATGATGATTCTTCTTTGATACTTTGTAGACTGAGGACACAACGGTTGAGATTTGGGTTGATAGCGTTTCTTTGCAACCATTTACACAAGAAGAGTGGAACTCTCACCACAAGCATAGCATTCACAAGGCGAGAAAAAGAGCTGTTAAGATCAGAGCAGTGAACAGTGAAAGCAAGCCAATACCAAACGCAACCATTTCCATAGAACAGACGAGACTCGGGTTCCCATTCGGGTGCCAGGTAACAAAGAGTATACTTGAGAATCAAGCATACAAAGACTGGTTTACTCAAAGATTCACTGTGACAACATTCGAAAACGAGATGAAATGGTACAGTACAGAGGTTGTTAGAGGAAAAGAGGATTACTCAATCCCTGATGCAATGATGAAATTCTTCAAGCAACACAGAGTTGATGTACGTGGCCACAATGTGTTATGGGACGACCCTAAGTATCAACCTAATTGGGTGAAATCTCTGTCTGGTAACGATCTCTACAACGCTGTGAAACAAAGGGTTTTCTCTGTCGTCTCGCGATACAAAGGCCAGCTTATAGGTTGGGATGTTATGAATGAGAATCTTCATTTCTCCTTCTATGAAAGCAAGATGGGTCCTCGTGCCTCTTATGATGTCTACACAATGGCACATGCCAACGATTCAAAGACAACAATGTTTATGAATGAATTCAATACTTTAGAGGAACCAAAGGATCCTGCTTCAACTCCAGCAATGTATTTGCAGAAACTTAAAGAGCTTCAATCTATTCGAGTTGCAGGAAGCATTCCATTGGCTATTGGACTTGAGTCTCACTTTAAAACTCCTAATTTACCGTACATGAGATCAGCTCTTGACACTTTTGCTGCCACAGGTTTGCCTATTTGGCTCACTGAAGTCGACGTTCAAGCTCCTCCAACTGTTCAGGTAACTTAGATTCTCTTCACATATAAACAAAAGAAATAATTGTCCTGAATAATCCCTCCGAGTTTTAAACTGTGCAAATAGTCTTTTTGAGTTTTAAAGTATGTAAAATACCATCTTTGATTTTTTTAAATATGTCGTCCGTGGACAATTATATTTACATGTTTACTCAACCGTGTACATAGCATACAGTTATGTCTACAAAATACAAATATAATGAATTATGTATGCAATGGATAGAAAATGCAAACATAATTGTCCAAGGTAAACATAATTAAAAATCAAAGGAATAGTTTACATAATTTAAAACTTAAAAGAGTTATTTTGTAGAAGGAAACTTAAAAGAGTTATTTTGTAGAAGGAAACTCAAAGGAGCTATTTCGCACAATTTAAAACTTAAAGGCTGCTATGGACAAAACTCCCTAAACAAAATACATCAATTTAAAACACTCTGTTTGTTCTCTTGCAGGCCAAGTATTTCGAGCAAGTCCTAAGAGAAGGCCATGCACATCCGTATGTGAAAGGAATAGTAACGTGGGGAGGTTATGATCCATCAGGATGTTACAGGATGTGCCTCACAGATGGTAACTTTAAGAACTTACCCACTGGAGATGTTGTGGACAAGCTGCTACGTGAATGGGGAGGGCTACGCAGACACACCAGAGGAGTCTCTGATGCTAATGGATTCTTTAAAGCTTCTCTCTTCCATGGTGACTATGAAGTCAAGATTTTTCATCCTCTTACTAAGTCAAAAGCTTATCACAGCTTTAAGTTAACTTCTGATGTCAAGTCCTCACACACTCAATTATCTTCTTTTAACTTTCGTGTGTAAGAAGTAAAGTACAGAATCACTTAATTAGTTTGAATTTTAATTAAGAATAGTGGCATTTAATGGTTTTGTCTTATTTATTTTGAAATGGTGATATGTTGAATTTTTTTGTTGAATGTTGAAACTCATTAAGTCATTATACACAATAAATCTTTTATAAATTATAAATGTCAGGATTTTAAAAATTATATGAATAAGATATCCCTAGTATATTTGCACAAAAAGTATCTATAGAAAAAATCCATAGTTTCTTAAAACATTCTTTGATTTAAAATTAGAAGAAAATTCTAGAGATAAGATTTGCTTTAAAAAATTTAATATTTAAATTTCTTTATGTTTTTGGTGTATGCATATTCCATATTATGTAAATGTTTCTTTTTATTTACTCTTTCAAAAAAAGAAAAATTGTCAAAGGTAATAAAAGTAATGTGTAGTCAAGATTATCTTCTTTTTTTTTTTGTCAATATCTTTTGTTAATTGTATAAACCATTACCATAATAATAGTATAAATTAAAATGTCACTGAAAGCCATTAACCATCATAGAGTTATTCTGTTGTTCTGCAATGAAGCTTTTACTCCTGTTGCTTGCATTATGCTGTCTTTGTCTATCAAGTTAGTCTCCATCTTATCCTATGATTTTACTACATTATTGTTGTTATGATGTTACACTTACAAGGTTTTAAGATATCTTTTGGTTCTGTTTGTACATGAGAAACAACTTTTGAATCTCTTAGGGTAAAGATAATTGATTGTATATTGTTTTGGATCAAAACATTTGCAGGGTCTGAAACAAATTTCGTACCTTATGATTACTCGGCAAGCATTGAGGCAAGCAACGCTCTGTTTTTTCCAGACATGTTCATAGTAAAGTTTTGTTCTGATTAAGTTTTTGTCTTGGTGCAGTGTCTAGAGATCCCTTATAAACCACAATACAATGGAGGGATTATCATGAACCCTGACCTAGAAAATGGTACACAAGGTTGGTCACAATTCGGAAATGCCAAAGTCGATTTCAGAGAATTTGGAGGCAATAAGTTTGTTGTTGCCAGACAGAGGAATCAATCTGTTGACAGTGTCTCACAGAAGGTTTATTTAGAAAAGGGACTTCTGTACACTTTCTCTGGTAAACCTAATTTTGACTTTGTGTTACTTGAATTACACTCTTAAGCATAGTGTGACAATCTGTATTTTTATGTCAACTGTAGCTTGGTTACAAGTAAGTCACGGAAAGGCTCATGTGGGAGCTGTTTTCAAGAAGAATAATGAATATAACCTTGCTGGTTCTGTTATTGCTGAATCCAATTGCTGGTCTATGCTCAAAGGTGGTCTCACTGTTAATGAATCTGGTCCTGCAGAACTCTACTTTGAGGTATGTATTTATTCAAACATACTCATGGTTTTGATTGCTTACACCAACCTATATAAGATGATTCATAGTTCTCTGATAATGTGTAGAGTGAGGATTCAACGGTTGAGATTTGGGTTGATAGTGTTTCTTTGCAACCATTCACACAAGAAGAGTGGAACTCTCACCATGAACAGAGCATACACAAGGCGAGGAAAGGAACCGTTAGAATCAGAGCTTTAAACAACAATGGCGAGCCAATACCAAATGCAACCATTACTATAGAACAGAAGAGACTCGGATTCCCATTCGGGTGCGCGGTAGAAGCGAACATTCTTGACAGTCAAGCATACCAAAACTGGTTCACTAAGAGATTCACTGTGACAACTTTTGGAAACGCTATGAAATGGTACAGCACTGAAAATGTAAGAGGCAAAGAGAATTATGCAACAGCAGACGCGATGTTGAGTTTCTTCAAGAAGAATGGAATCGAGGTACGTGGCCACAATATCTTATGGGATGACCCTAAGTATCAACCTCAATGGGTGAAATCTTTGTCTGGTAGAGATCTCTACAATGCTGTGAAACAAAGGGTTTCTTCAGTGGTCTCTCGATACAAAGGCCAACTTGCAGGTTGGGATGTTGTGAATGAGAATCTCCATTTCTCCTTCTTTGAGAGTAGAATGGGTCCTAAAGCCTCTTATAACGTCTATGCAATGGCACATGGCATCGATCCAAGAACAACAATGTTTATGAATGAATACAATACTATAGAGCGGCCTAAGGATCTGCAGTCTAGTCCAGCAAGGTATTTGCAGAAACTTAGGGAGCTTCAATCTATTCGTGTTGCAGGAGCGATTCCATTGGGAATAGGTCTTGAGTCTCATTTCGGTACTCCTAACATTCCTTACATGAGATCAGCTCTTGACACTTTTGCTGCCACTGGTTTGCCTATTTGGCTCACTGAGGTCGATGTTAAAGCTCCTGCTAATGTCCAGGTAACGTAATTTTGAATCCTCATTTAGAGTTTTGAGCACTTGTAACCTCTTTGGGTTTCTTGCAGGCCAAGTATTTGGAGCAAGTCCTAAGGGAAGGCCATGCGCATCCACATGTGAATGGAATGGTTACATGGACAGGCTATAATCCATCAGGTTGCTTCGTAATGTGCCTTACTGATGAACATTTCAAAAACCTAGCCACTGGAGAAGTCGTGGACAAACTGCTCCGTGAATGGGGAGGACTTGGCAGTCAAACCACAGGTATTACAGATGCTGATGGATTCTTTGAAGCTTCACTCTTCCATGGTGACTATCATCTCAATATTTGTCATCCTCTCACCAATTCAAAAGTTTCTCACAGCTTTAAGTTGGCTTTTGATAACCAGACACAACCATCTCCTTTTGTCTTTCATCTCTAAAACGATAAGTTTACAACTAGTTTATATTGTGTAGTTTGATTACCATATAACATAAACTAAAAACTAATAAAATAAAAATTGAAGTTAGTACTTGTTAAACAATATCCCGACCGGACTTGTTTTTCTTTGTTGTTGTTAATATCTATTTAATCTTCATTTTGTAATATCTATTATCATTTTTTAGTTACTTTTACCAAATCCGATGAATATATGTTGGTATTACGCGATCGCCACCGAATACTGATATTTGTGAGTATCGTGATATATATGTCTATAGATTAGAGAAAGTAATTGGGACCAAACTAATAGATAAACCAATATAATTAACAGTTTAACACAACATCGATCTGTTTTAATATGTTCAGAATTGGTCATATACATAATTTAATATTAATACGAACGTAAATAATTTAATGTTAGGTAGATTTAAAATTCTAGATAACCAAAAGTTCGAGAGAATAAATTACTTTTGAGTGGTTCTAGATGCAGTAGGCATAATTTATAATGTATATTATTATTTTCTAAATTATTTGTTACAAAAAAATCAATTTTAGAAAATATTACTAAAAAATGCTCTACTTTTGAATGTTTCGGTTCATAGGTCAGCTACTAATTAAGAAGGATATCAGCATTTAGGTTCAACTATTTGAGATAGAAAATAGATTGATGTTTGATCGAAATTCAGGATTTAATAAGAGAATAATAGATTAGAAACGGAAACAACTACAATCAAGAGATTTCGATGAATTAAAGAAAATAATATGGATTGAAAAAAAGTTAAGGAAACATGAAGAGATGTTGCAAAGTGATATGTTAATTCTCCCAAAAAAAGAGAAGGATCGACTCAAAACTATGGAGGTAATCCAAAATGAATTCAAACTAATGTTCAATATCATATTGTCAAAAATAGATGATAATCAGAAGAACGAAGCTAAGAAAATATAGGAGTTCACATTAATATTATGTTCTTTTATCATCAAGTTTACATTGAGACATGTGAAAAACATCGATTTAAAAGATATGCAAATTTCGTACAATTGAACATGATATTTTGGTAAATTTGAATGAAGAAATCAACTAATGTAAATATAAAGGTCAAATACATCTTAATTAATAATTGTTGAGATTTTCAGATTTAGATGTTAAATTTTTTTGGAAAATAAGTTCCATTTGGACTTAGTTAGCTGGCTTGTTTGACATAATGTTTTTGATAAACTAACAAGCTGTTAAGTTTGTTGATTTATTTTAACATTAGAAATTGTGGGAAACTTCAAAAGACCAAACAACAAATATGTACTCGGTTACAAAAGTTTTGATAATAAGAAAATAATGGCCTTTAATCGAGTAAGTTTAAAAAATAGGCCTATCCCAAATATTAGTGTTCAGATCGTACAATAGAAAATCTCGCAAATTTCAATAGACTCTTATAGATATTTCGTAAATTTCAGTATTGAGTAAAAAAAAAATCACATACTATATAACAACTAAGAGGAGTTATTTTTTATACAACCAACTATAATCAATTTTTTTTTTTGTAGTTTGATATCTCACCTTTTTTAAGTAGATTTTAAAAAATTAGATGAAAAGAACTGGAGAAATGACCATTTAAATATTGAACTTACTCAAAAAAACCAAATTAATATCGAATTACATGTTTTCCAAATTAATATTAAATTTTTAAAGTCAAGACCAATTTAAGCATAGATAGTCAACTATAATGTCTAACTAAACACTGTTGATGTGCTGTTAACCTTCATCAATTCTCTACTACACTTCTTCTTCTCTTGCCGTCAATTTCTTCTCTTCTCTTTGCATTTTTCCCATTCTTTGTTTTTTTTCTTATATTTTCTTCATATATTAGGAATCGTCAAAATTCAATACCACCAACAAATCTCTGGGTCAATCATCCAGCGAGTAATAGATTAAAATTTATACAAATACACACATATTTTGGCCAATATTTTTTGGTTATGAAACTCAATTTGTTTGGCTTCAATATCCTTTGAGTCTGAGAGTGACAATTCTCTTGTGTGAACACAGAAAACAATAGTAGAGACGACAAAATAAAAATTTTATTTAATTTGGCAATTCAACATAATTATCAATCATGTGTCTGCATGAAACTAATCAAAATCAGCAAATGGTCGATTGAAACTGAAAATTGTTTGATTCATCAAATGTTTGAAATTGAACGAAAAGCAACAAAATACAGCAACAAGCTTGTATAATGTAGAATAAGTTGATATCTTAAATGACATAATTTTCACATATTGATTATAATGTAGAATAAGTTGATATCTTAATGAATGGATAATTTTCATCATTTGAAACTATATAATTAAGACATATAAGTACAAGATATCTGTTTAAACATACAATTATGATATATATTAAATTTTACATATTTTCTACTAATAGTAGCTACTAATTAATAATGCTTGATTTTGTAATAATATCATGTATAAAACTCAATAACTATAATTATATGTGTTAGTACTTGTCAAACAATATCCCAAAACAATTTGTCTTTATGACCCAACATTACTTGTAGCAAGTTTTACCAACTGCATGGTTTCTACTTTGGAAACTAATCAAAAGCCACTAATATTAGTACTTCTAAAATCTTACTTTAATGAAAATTTGGACCAAAGATCTGATCTTTAATAAGTAGAGATTGGGCCAAAGTTTTGAGTAGCTTTAGTAGAGGTAAGCAAAAAATGTCATCAGAGGTTTTATTTAAGATTTCATTTGAAATCCAAAAATATTGATATGGTGAAAGGAACAATAAGGTAAGAAAAAACACAAAACCAATAGAATGGTATAACGTCTAATGTGGAGCACGAAACCAAATGATATAGTTTTGTTTTTATATTACTTAACGGCTATGTTACAAATTTGCCTCTCTCTGTGGATTTTACTACAACTAATGATTATATTTACTTGCAAGCATTTAATCACGAAATGCAAATGTGCAAGTTAGTCTATGTAATGTCGTATTTTTTCATGTATCTAGGTAATAATAATATACGTTTTTCTAGTTTCAAGCTTCGACCGTATAAGTGTATATAAATAGTTGTCACATACTTGTTTCAAATTGTGTAGTTTGGAATCAATTTCCACAGAAAAAAAAAGTAAAATATGTTTGTCTGATATAAAAGCTTGTTTTATTCAGGACAAGAATACTGTAGTTCCTGACAACTCCAAAGCTTTATATATTGAGTTTTGTCCGGATATTACAATTTTTCACTGGAACGAAGATGGAGAATATCAACAATGGCTTCTTCTTCTCCATGTTTTTTTTTCTTTGGTGTGTTGTACATTCAGTGATTGCCATTGATCCTTTCTCTTATGATCACTCTCTCAAAACAGAGGTAATCAAAACAGATTATACCCAACTGGTTTCTTTTTTTTGTAAGGGTTACAAACTTGATAACGTTGGTAACTTTTGGTATCTATAAAAGTGTGTAATGAAGCCACCACGAAGCAGTGAAACGCAAGGACAGTCTCTCGAAGATGACTCTAATGAAGAATGGAGGATAAATGGGAATGGAGCCATTAAAGAGATCAGACAAAGCTTTCAGCTTCACAAAGGAAACATTTACAGCTTCTCTGGTAAATGTGCCCATGTTTGAATTCTTGTTTTCAGTGTTTTGGGTTTGGAGTTTTCTATCAATTTGAATGATTTTCAACCATACAAATTAGACCCGTTACGTTTTTTTCTGTTCCATATATAATGCTAAACCAATGGTTTCGTTCAGTTCGGTTTGATTGAACACTTGTTAATAAAAACACAGCTTGGGTGAAGTTAAAGGAAGGAAAGGGCAAGAAAGTAGAAGTTGTATTCAGGACAGAAAATGGAAAACTTGTTCATGGAGGTGAAGTTAGAGCTAAGCAAGGTTGTTGGACTTTGCTTAAAGGTGGCATTAGACCAGATGTTACAGGCCCTGTATATATCTTCTTCGAGGTAAATACAACACTAATTATATATTTGTATATAACAACACTATGTCAAATCAAGTTTTGATGTGAAAGCAGAGTGAAGACAAAGACGCAAAGATCTCTGCAAGCAATGTGTCACTAAAACAGTTCACCAAACAAGAATGGAAATTGAAACAATCCCAACTAATCGAAAAGGTAGCATTATTAAACCTACTTTTTTAGCGTTTCATGATGGGCCCGTTTGGTTGAACCTGACTTATTTTGGGCTTGTTTTCTAAAATTTGAGCCCAATTTTAATTTTACGGCCTACGGACATATATTCTTCGAGCCCAGTCTTATAGGTCTATGCATTCAGTTAATTTGTGCAAACCAAATTAACTCTGAATTAAACCGAAAACTATTTTGATTCGGTTTTGTTTTTCTGGTTCAGTTTTTTCGGATTTTCGGCTTTTTGGTTTAAAACAAAAAATCGGTTTAATGATTTATTTCAGTTAATTGATCGGTTGATAACCGAAGTTCAACTAAATCAATTCCATTCAGTTCATAAAAAACCGATAACCGAAAACTTTGGTTTGGTCGGTATGGTCTAATTCGGTGCTTATGTTTATTGTAGATAAGAAAGAGTAAAGTGAGATTTGAAGTAACTTATCAGAACAAAACTGCGGTAAAAGGCGCAGTGTTATCATTAGAACAAACCAAACCATCTTTTCTCTTAGGCTGTGGAATGAATTTTCGGATTCTACAAAGCAAAGGTTACAGAAAATGGTTTGCATCGAGGTTCAAAATCACATCATTCACCAATGAAATGAAATGGTATACAACAGAAAAAGTACGAGGTCAAGAGAACTACACATTGGCTGATTCAATGATGAAATTTGCGAAAAAGAAAGGAATAATGGTTAGAGGTCATAATGTGTTATGGGACGATCCAAAAATGCAGCCAAGTTGGGTGAATCGGATAGAAGAACCGAAAGATTTGATGAATGTGACATTGAACCGGATAAATTCTGTAATGAAGAGATACAAAGGAAAGTTAACCGGGTGGGATGTGGTTAACGAAAATGTGCATTGGGATTACTTTGAGAAGTTACTTGGTGCAAACGCTTCATCAAGTTTTTACAATATAGGGTTTAAACTTGATCCTGATGTGACATTGTTTGTTAATGAGTACAATACAATAGAGAATCGGGAAGATGTTGTCGCGGCACCGGTTAAAGTGAAGGAGAAGATGGAGGAGATACTTGCATATCCAGGGAATATGCATATTAAGGGAGCAATTGGAGCTCAAGGTCATTTTAGTCCAGCTCAACCTAACTTAGCTTATATGAGATCTGCATTGGATACCTTAGGGTCATTAGGTTTGCCTATTTGGCTTACTGAGCTTGATATGCCTAAGTGTCCTAATCAGGTTAGTCTTCGATCATGTTTATCCATCTTCATTCATCATCATATACATAAGGTTAATTGAATAAAATGTTGAATTGATAGGAGGAATACATAGAAGAGATTCTTAGGGAAGCATATTCACATCCTGCAGTTGAAGGCATTATATTGTTTGCTGGTCCTGAGGTGTCTGGTTTCAACAAGCTAACACTTGCTGATGGAGACTTTCAAAACACAAAAACAGGAGATGTTATTGACAATTTGCTCATGGAGTGGCAGCAAAAGGATCCAAAGATTATCAGGATGAATTCTGAGAATGAAGAAGAAGAGGTCTCATTGTTGCATGGACATTACAATGTGGATGTAAGTCATCCATCGATGAAAAACTTGACCACTAGATTGAGCTTGAAGATAACTAAGGAGATTGGTCAGCGTCAAGTAGTTAAAGTTGTGATCAATGCTTGAAACTATAGTAACTTGTAAGATTATCATAATAAATTTGAAAATTTATTTATTATAAATCATAGTTTCTTCTTAGTCGACCTTTTTCTAAGAGTATTAGGGTGGGTCTAACTAACATTAAAAGAAAATAATTGTCACAAGACTCTAAGTTTCTAACACAAATCCCCAATCACACTTAAGACTGAATATCTGAAACGTGAAATTTTATAAAATAGACATCTATAATGGTGGCCACAATGGGAATTGGACTCAAACCGGTATCATATTAGTTTGGGTCTAACGCATACTTAAGAATTAATTCTAAAGAAAAGCATTGTTACACATTTATATATTCTCTAGGAATCACAAACTCAACCAAATGTGGGACAAAATTCTGACAAAAATGTATCGTTCAAATAATGAGATAAAAGTAGAATTAATGGATCAAACCGTAAAAGATACATTTGTTAGTTCAAAGCAAAACATTGTTATAAAATCGTGTTTTGCTCCAAGCAGGTCGTGGAACACACTCACACACACATGTAAACGCCAATGTGTATATGAAAGAAAGAGAAAAAGGGAAGAGAGGTCACATGGAGGACGTGAAGATCGAAATGAAGAGCATAGGAATTATCAGCAATTGAAAAGAGAAAGAGAGATCAGACGGTGACACATTTAAGAGAAGCCTAATACTTGCAAAAGTGTATCATGTACTTGGTCGAAGTGCGTGTTGTTGCACGTGCAAACATGTGTGAATATGTTGAACCTTGCGTATTTCTCTTTTTTACGTGCACACGTGCCCACATGCATGCCTGATTTTGCTAGCTATTTCTAAACCTTTTTATCAAAAAAATTTCATTATTTTTTTCTCATATATCTTCTCAAAATACTTGAACCTACCTAGCATGTGTGCCAAATCAGAGAAACTTTCAAAAAATATATAATTGATTTTCTAGAAAGACTTTATATGATAATCACTCTTTTTCAAAGCTTAATCATGTTATAATGACACCAAAAACACGTTATCCCAAGTGCCAAATTACCCTAAAAGGAGTACATAAGAGAAATAATTAGATCTTTATTACAAAAATGAGATTTTGCCATATGGTAAAAGATTGAGAACAGGTTATTCGAGTTCGAATTTTTTCTAAATCATATTTGTATGTATATGTACTTCAAAAATACTTACATAGTTCTTTTTACTTTTTAATTAAGTGAATTTAAACTACAGTAAAAATTTTATAATGGAACTATACTAAAACTATAATTTTTTATTAATTTATAGAGGTTATTAATTTATTGGTATAGTAATTAAACCAAAAATATTATTTGGAACTATAAAATTAGATTATTTTTTAGAGTTTTTTAGTCAATATTAATTTATAGAGTATTAATTTAAAGGGGTTATACTGTAATGGATACTTGAGATCGAATAGTTATAAAATTTAAATAGATATAAATATATATTTATTTTTTTGTACAAGAGAGATTTAGGTAATAAATTGGAGAGAGTACAAAAGTATATAAAAAATTGGGAAAAAAGAAAAGTGAAGACATGTGAGATCATAAAAGCGTAGTCAATAGACCGCTGAGATCTCTTGTCACAACTTGTCTGGTGAAGTCGCTTTGACCCATGCACCATCTAATTACTAATTACACCCACTAATTATAATTAAACATTAAATCAACTATTCATAACATGTGAACAATAAACATCTATATACATGATCAATATTCATTTATCTCTTCTATATATGCTTGTTTTGGAGAATATGTCACGTGTGAACTTTCTATTAGCATGATCTTTATATTATTTTATATTATGAGGAGCATGATATGGAGTTTCAGTCTACACTCTACAGTTAGATATGCGTCGGTCCTTTATTTTTATGTATATATTTTGGTTTAAATACCTACGGATTAATTGAGAAATTTCTATGTCCATGTTACATACTGGCATTGTAAAGAATTTATTATCTCAAAAAAAAAAGAAAAATGATTTTATTATACAATCTGAATAGAGTTCACATGTTACGAACTTCCGAGGACCGCATGAGTGTGCCTAACAACGCCAACTTATCCATTTAAAAAACAACTTTTTATAAGTGAATAATAATAAATAAACAAACAATCAATTTTTATGTGACAAAACAATAAAAAAGAATAAAAATAAACAAACACTTTTTATAAGTGAAAATCCTGATTTGTCGAGTTTTAGTTTGATAGTTATATATTTTAGTTAATAGTTTAGGTACGTGGAATGGGACTCCATTCCACTACATATAAATAAAAAATTTTAGAGATTCTAGAAATTATTCCGGGTCAGTATCGGATTTGTAACCAAATTTAGTATGGGGCACACGTTCATATTTCAATATAAACAAAATTCATAAACTGAAAAACATATGGAAAATTAACCAAAATTTTTTTTGTATGAGGCATAGGCCCCATCCATGGCCTTCCTACATCCGCCACTGCCGGGGTCTTATATTAAAACTTTGTTTATATTGTTTTTCTAATTATTTAATTATCTAATAACATATCAATTGTCTATTTTACATGTTTTGTTACTAATATTGCTCTGTTCTTTTCTATGAGATGAGATTATAAAACATAAAAAGTACATCCAAATGTTCACGGCTGAAGATATCTACAACAAGCAAATTGTACTTGATTATTATGTTGGCAATGCTCACTCTTTGAGTTTCTTTAAACTCATATACTCCTTCATGACTTGAAACTTAAGCCAATTGTCCTTCTTTGAGGTTCATGTTTCCCTGGGAACACTTTTTTTCAAGGTTTTTAATTTTCCTATATCTAAAGAAACTAAACCAATCTTCGAGAAAGAAAACACCGAACTGATACATTTTTTTCTGAAAATTGAGTATAGATTCATTATAACCAAAGTTAACCAACCTTTAAAATTTCCTAACCTCGATGGATTGGACAATAGAATTGATATCATTTTTGTCTACATTCGTTAGAACAGAGAGAGCTTCAAATATCAGCCTGCCATGTCTACAATATATATACCCATCACAAGGTTAACCATACATTTTCATCTGCATTTACGAAACTGGACAAAGCATAGTTGTGCCCACTTTAGACATGAGAACATAATCTATAAAAAAACAAACAAAACTTGGAAGTGTTCTTTGTATCCACTACAATGTTACTACTATCACCATTGATCAACTCAAAATATGCACTTTGGGGATGGGAAGCACCTGAGAAATTATAGGGGAGGTACCTAGTAATCAGGATTTATGAGGACTATTGAATTTTGATTTAATGGTAGAATGTGGGGAGAGTAGTGGGGGAATTAGTGAAGTTCGATTGTTGAAGTGGGTAATTTAAAGACTAAATTTATACTTTGAGATGTAGTAACCGATAAAGGAGGGGTAAAGAAAGAGTTTTAAATGATGTGGACTTGTTCTAGAATTAGAGAGAGTGGATAACGTAGCGGTGTGGTAGAGAAAGGTGATAAGTGTTGTAGCTGATGTGGTACAGTAAAGAATGTGTTTTGAAGAAACAGATGACATGTTACAATATTAGAGGTTTGCAAAACATACTGCTGTGGATGGTTTAGGAGGTGAGAATTATGTACTTTTAGTATATATAGACTTTGAGTTTGAACTATATGTCTGATTTTATTGCCAAAAAAACTAAAAATATTATGAGTGAATGTTCATACTCATCCCAAATCTGTGAAATGTCAGATGTTCTAGTTTTATTTGTAATTATCTCTTGTTAATATGTGAGTGAAAATATACGAAACTTAGCTTTCCAATCCTTAATAGTTTTTGACTATCGAGTTACCAATAAGTTTGTCACAACATTTAATTCGTTACATATATGAACCAAATAACGACAAAACAAGAGGCCAAATAATTAGACCAAACCTAAAGTTAAAATATTGATAGGCAGAAAGAAGTAGAGATGATGATAATACGTTAAAATAAGATATACTCCGTACCTATTGAAGATAAGACCAAAATTTCAATAAATAAAACAAATAAATGGATGCATGTGTATAAATGTAGATACAGAGAGATAAACCAAAAACAAAACAGACTCTTTAAATCTTTCTTCACACAGCTGTGTTCGATCTCAACAAGAACTATACGAAACTTTTATTCTATTTTTATATACATAAAATGTTGGGTTCTTCGGATTGGAGTAGTGGATGTGAGTCAGGTTGGACTTTGTATTTAGATCACTCTGTTTCTTCTCCAAGTTCATCTTGTTTTCGAGATACAAATGGTTTTGAAAACAGAAGAAGAAGTAAGGATTCGTGGGGACAAAGTTATGTGGTTGAAGAAGAAGATGATTTGTCGATGCTTTCAGATGCTTCTTCTGGTCCTAGAATTGTTAATGAGGAAGATTCTGTGAAGAAGATAAATGTTGTTGGTCTTAAGAAACAGAATAAGAGAGAAAAGAAGAGAAGAGATTATCAAAAAATGAACTCTGTGCTTGATGATACTGCTAGCTCTCCTCATTTCGATAACCCTAATAATGTAAGTCTTTCCTTAAGATAAAATCCATTATTTGTCTCTCTGTTCTTCTTAAGATGACATCACTCAGTTGTCGAATAACTGTTAGAATTGATATTCCATATCAGAAGAAGTTGGGATCATTTAGATCTACTATATATGTTCTAAAGATCTTTTCACTCATTACTAATTGGTTTTGAGTTGGAAGCTTAGAATTTACCAATAACTTAGTCTCGTATTGTCGCTAGGTTACCACATATATTAAAGATTTTACAATGCATGCAACAAAACAAGGAACTCTTCTGATTGTCTTTTTCAACGAGGATTTGGGTTTTCTCTCTTTGGATATAACATTTTGGTTTATTGTTTTAAAGCAGAAAAGTGTTGGTGGTAATAAGATAAAGCAAAGCTTTCCAGAAAGTACATTGGATTACTCGCAAGGCTTCTCTGCAACTCAGTTTCAGGTTTCACAGTCTCTCTCTCTCGCTGTTAGATTCTGTTGAGTACACGTGACATGTCTCAAGGATCTCTCACTTATAAGTATCTGTTTATTGAAACAAGTAGCACAAAGCAGCATTCCAAGATCAATATGGTTATATGCATATGGAATCCAGATTCTAAACCAGTTAAGTGTTTTGTATTTATATTTTATATCTTAGTTATGTTTTATTACTTGTTTATTCTTACTTATCAGACTAAAACGTTGAAAGTTAGCAGGTGAGGATATGAAAATGAGGAGCAGCTATTTTGGACATTTGTGAAGCTTTTACGGATTCAAGTAATTATTAAAAGTTAATCTTAAATGTCCCAATGATAAAAATGAACAAGTTTTAGCAACAAAAAAAAGTTGCTATAAAAAATAATGGGAAAAAAAGAGGCTCTAAAATTATTACTGGATCTGAATCTTTCGTCTTCTGCATTGTAAGTTTTCTTCACAAAAGAGTTTTCTAATTTGTAGCTAGCCGCCTTTCTGTAATTGCTGATTTACAATTATCTGTCAATGTCATAGTGACAAATTTCATTCCTAAAGATAAGCTTCTTCGTGATTTTGTAAATTATGAAAAACATTCGTTTAAAGCTGCTAAACTTTTTGGAACAGATTTGTACTAAATTAAATTAACAAAGCATTAAGGAACATATTTAATAATAACTACAAAGGTAACCCTAAAACATATAAGGATGCGAAAAGCATAAAGGAAAAAGCTAGTTCTGAAGAGAATTATCAGTTTTTTTTTTCTTTAAGATTCTACAGATTAGGATTGTGAGCTAGCCCGATGTTAAATAAGTCTAATGGTATTCTGGTCCATCTTACCTCGGCCCAAGTTCAAAATTCTGCATGCAAAAATAAATATAACATTATGAGCAAAAAAAATCAACCTTATAATTTTGGGAAAATAACATAAATGACTTATAGTTTTTGTGAAAAATATACTTCATTTGATTTTATCTCCAAAAGTAACCCACAATAGTAGTGAATTTATAGTTTTACCTTTAATGAGCAAACAAAAAACCTGATTGAAAAAATATGATTATAATTTTGATTACAAAATCTAATAATAAAAAATATCAAGTATTAAAAATAAAAATTCGATAAAACATGGTCAAATAAGATCAATGAAGATCAAACCACAAAGTCCATAAACAAACTATGTCATGGTTTAGTGTTTAGGGTAATAAGATATGATAAACATGTGGTATTTTGTAGATTTTTTATTTGGAACGTAGAAATAGAATAAAAGAGTTAAATTGTGCATATATTTAGAAATTATAAGTTTTTGGTCTAATATTTGTGTAATATAGAGAAAAGTTTGCGTTACGGATTAAAATTTAGGGTTTAGGAGTTAAAGAAAACTTCACGTGAAGCCTTCTCCTTAATTATATATATATATATATATATATATAAAATTACAATTGATATAGTAATTAGTGTTATATGTTTATAATTTTGATTACAAAATTTAATAATAAACAAATATCAAGTATTAAAAATAAAATTTTCTAAAACATGGTCAAATAAGATCAAACCACAAAGCTTACAAACAAACTATGTCTTCAAGAGTGGAATAGTTTAAGATTTATGGTAATAAGATATGGTAATCATGTGGGATTTGTAAATTTTATTAGTGTGGGATTTGTAAATTTTATTAGATTGTGCATATATTCAAAAGAGTTAGATTGTGCATATATTCAAAAGAGTAAAATTAAAATAGTATGTATATTTAATAAAGTTAAAATTTACGGTTTAGAATTTAGGTTTAAGGTGTAGTGGAGACTTCACATGAAGTCTCTTTTTTTAGGGTATAGTGGAGACTTCACGTGAAGTCTCCTTCTCCGAAAATTACATTAGGTTATGCTAAAACAAAATTAACCAACAATTGAACCATAAAGTTAACCTACATATAAATATAAATTTTAGAAGAAGCAAAAAAACTTCTCTCTTCTTCTTCTTCAACGTGTATGTCTTTCTAGCCAATGTGTAAGTCTACTCTTCTCTCTTCCTTCAAGATATAAGATTTTTTCACTATTTTCTCATAATTTTTGCTTTTTTTTTGCATGTTTCATTGGAAGCTTCCAGCCACTGAAGCCTCTTGTCTATGGCCAACATTCATCATGTCTCTCAAAAAAATAGATTTGTTTTGGAAAATGTTAAGTTTTTTTTTTCTTGTTAAAGTATTGATTTTTTTTTTTGTGTTTTTAGTTAAAGATCCGATTTTTAAAGGAGATCTTGTGAAAATTTTGATTTTTGTATATTTATAGTTAGAAATTGTATTTTTAATGAATCTTATATGAAAGATCTAATTTTTTTTGAACTTTTTTGTGAAAGATTTTATTTTTGAAGAAAGTTATGTGAAAGTTTGATTTTTTTTGTGTTTTCTAGTTTAAGATTTGTTTTTGAAATGAGATCTTGTGAAAAAAATTGATTTTTTTATTATATTTAGTTAAAGATTACATGTTTAATGAATATGATGTGAAATACCTTTTTTTTTTTGAATTTTTCTTGTGAAATATTTTTTTTAAAAAAAATTTCTTGTGAAAAATCTTTTTTTTTTATAACTTTTCTTGTGAAAGATCTATTTTTAAAAAAAAAACTTTGTGAAAGATCTTTTTTTAAAAAATTTATTGTGAAAGATTTCATTTGTAATGATAGTTGTGAGCAAATTTGATTTTTCTTTGTGTTTTCTAGTTAAAGATTTATTTTTAAAATGAGATCTTATGAAAAGTTATAGTTTTTTTGGTCTAATCTAGTTAAAGATGGAATCTTTTTGATATGATTTGTTTGAGGTTTATGTGTTTCTCGCTTTTTGGTTCAATCCTTAAATTCATACACTTGTCGTCTTTTGATGTTTGGTGGAGACTTTTGGTGGAGTCTTCTAGTGAAGTCTTTTGGTGAAGTCTCCTGGTAGAGTTCTAAGGAGATTTCTGAAGGAGACTTCTGAGTGAGACTTCTGAAGGAGACTACTAAGGATACTAGAATTTGTAGAAAACTTCAAAAGACCAAACAACAAATATGTTTTCGGTTACAAAAGTTTTGATAATGAGAAAATGGTGGCCTCTAATCGAGTAAGTTTAAAAAATGGGCCTAGCCCAAATATTAGTGTTCAGATTGTACAATAGAAAATTTCGCAGACTCTTATAGATATTTCGCAAATTTCAGTATTGAGTAAAAAAAGAATCACATACTATATAAGAGGAGTTATTTTTTATACAACCAACTATAATCAATTTTTTTTGTGGTCACTTCAAAAGTTTTTCTTTTTTGCAGAAAAAAAAAGGAAGAAATCGTTAAGCAATATTAATCTAAATCAAATGTCGTATCATTTACATATATTCACTGTTTATTAACACACAGATACCAGCGGATATGGTGGTAAATTCATTGTTAGTAGCAATGGCTGCTCAAGCCAACAATCAAAAGGAAACAATTTATCATGTGGGTTCTTCATTTAGAAATCCATGTAAAAATAAGATACTTCCTAAAGCAGCATACCAATATTTCATAGCTAAACCATGGATTAACAAAGATGGGAAGCCAGTTCTTGTAAAGAAAATTGAAATCTTAAGTTCTATGTCTAGTTTCCATAGATACTTGGCTATACATTACTTGATTCCATTAAAGGTTATTACATCACAAATTTCTTACTAATTATATTTATAGATTTTGAATAACTCTAGAATTAAATAATTATGATTCTTGTTTTAGTTTCTGACTGGGATTTGAATTAGCAAACATGATATTTTGTACGTTGTTGGATAGCAAAATCAGGGAATCTCATAGGAAGATCAATTTTGTGTTATAGCTTGTTGATCTTTACAAGCCCTATCTTCTTTTTAATGGAAGTATTTCGAACTTGACTATGTATCTCACATCTCATGTTTGAGATTTGATAACATATGTTATTTGCAGATTTGAAGATACAAACACCGAAAATCTACGAAGAATAGTGTCGAAAAGGGAAACAGAAATATTCAATTTCGATCCAAAGATTATCAAATGGGACGACTATGCGGTGAATATACATATTCCTGGACTGGTTAAATATGTTTTCAACTGATTTTTTGTTACAATGTCATGTCTTAATGTGTTACAATAAGTATAATTGTGGAAATATAGTACTCGGTGTTCATTTTCATTCCTCTACATATGTTTAAAAAAAGTATAGTTATAGACCTTGGTTGTGTTGTGTTTAATTTACTTTGAATATTTTGAATTTCGATAATGGAACTATATTTTTTTCGATATAAACTAATACTCCCTCTGTTCTTTATTAGTTGATGTTTTAGAAATTTTTTTTTGTATTTTTAGTTGATGTTTTAAGATTTCTATGCAAAATTTATTGTACTTTTGATATTTTTGACTATTTAAATTTTACAGATTGATTTATGATTGGTTAAAATATTTTGGAATTTGTGACAAACTATATTTTGTTTAGAAAAAATAAAACAATAATAATTTCTTAATATGTGTGAAAAGCCTAAAACATCAACTATACAAAAATAGAAAGAGTATAATTCACAGAATCCAATACTAAAAACAATGACCCTTCTTCCGTAATAAATTTTGGACAGAATTATATGTTCATAACATCTATAATGATTACAAATATTCTAAAAATGTATATGAAATGACCCATAGTAACTGTATCTTCATTTTTAATTCATTTATAATGATTAGAAATGTTCTAAAAATGAATATGAAATGACCATATGGTTATTTTTACCAAAAAAACTATAATGATTAAAAATATTCTAAAAATGTGAAGTTTGCATGTCTGAACTTGAATGGGATACACAATGATTTAAGGATGAATACCTTTGGATATACGAATCGCGTTGTACATTAATTTTTCAAACAACTAAATCGATAAATCTTAATTATACGAGCACTTTTTTTAAACTCTAAATAATATCATGTTGAAATTACATGATTTTCTGTAATCGAATGAATTCTAATAGATAAAACAACAGAGATAAGTTAACCACTTGAAAAAACGACATATTAATAAGCAATATACATGGTTGTAGTTTACATAAATATGCTCTTAATTGTTGGTAGGCTCCTAGATAGGGAAGGTACGTTGACGTATTTTACTTTTAAAAGTAAACTTGCAATCTACAGTTACTGTTTTGAAAGAATTTAGTTGACAGCTAATATTAAGTAGTTGGGAAACAACTAAATTCTAGGTGCTCACATTGATTTCACCTTCTATATGGTCCAACATTATAAATCTTAAAAATCTCTATGTGGTTCGGTACGCTGTTGCATCCTTACTCACTCAAATATAGACACGCTCATTAATAATGTCGAAAATCATGGAGGTCGTAAGTGTTCTTGAGTACCTTGACAACAAATCCATTTTGGTCATTGGAGCTGCTGGGTTCTTAGCTAACAGTACTCTCTCTTACCCTCTCTTTCTCTATAATACATAAATATGCATACGTAACGTAGAGGTTATGAAGTCTATTCATTGTTCAAAAAAGTTACTACGCATTGTAAATACTACAAGAAAACATTCAAATTCTGATGGTCATTTTCCATCAAAAATCCATCATAAATGATCATTTGGATTGATTTTGATCTGTCGTATTTAAATCTTCGGAAATGAGGTAGACATCGAATACGACTGGAGTCGAGTTCTGAAGCATTTGAAAATACTAAAGATTGGAATTTCTGTTGAGGGAGATGAGTTCTCAAGCATTTGTGGGTTGATATAAGAAAAGCTTAATTGTTTGTAATGTTTTTTTCTAAAACGTTTTAAATGTGTTAATAATATTTGAATATGTTTATATAATTTTAATTGCAGTTTTTGTGGAGAAGATATTAAGGGTGGCACCAAACGTGAAGAAACTCTATCTTCTTTTAAGAGCATCAAATGAAAAGTCTGCTAACCAGAGATTTAACGATGAGGTTTGTCTCCACAAAAATAGGCTTTGAATGTTTGTATATTAATTATATATTTATTAGATATGTTTGGTTATTGTGTTTGAATAAATAGAGTATTTATTACTGTAAGTAATAGGTCTATTCAATTTCTCGATAACTTATATGCGTCAGCAATTAATAAATTCTGCGGTGCCTCTTAATTAACTCAACGCAGATATTGGAGAAAGAATTATACAAGGTGGTGAAAGAGAAGTATGGTCCAAATCTAAATCAACTTACATCAGAAAAAATCACTATCGTGAATGGAGATATTTGCCTTGAGAATTTAGGAATTCAAGACTTACATTTGACACATGAATTGATCGACCAAGTTGATACTATTGTCAACTTAGCAGCAACTACTAAGTTTGATGAAAGGTATTGATTATTTATATTTCTATTGATATGATTTATATATATATATATATATATATTGATAATTACAAATTAATGTCAATCAATATGCAGATACGATGTAGCACTTGAGATCAACACACTTGGTGCTCTCAATGTCTTGAATTTTGCTAAGAGATGTTCAAAGGTTAATATCTTTGTTCAAGTCTCAACAGGTAATATCATTATTAAATGAAATTATGACATTTTGAATAGATGTTTATATAGCAAAACATAAACGTAATCATATTGAAGATTAGAATAATTGGTACGAAGTGAAATTAGTACCATGTGTGAAGTAGGACCATAATTTAAAAAGCCAAGGTTGTCTCGATCGAAACTTGCAACTACCAACATTAATTAAAAAAAAACATGCATACGAAAAAAAACCGACCAACATTACTATATCTGCGTTCTCAGTCTTTTCTAGCCCTGGGTCATCGGATAAAACCGAATCGGACCGAACCAAAATTTTTGGTTTTCGGTCTAGTTTCGGTTTTATCATTAAAACCAATCAGAATTTAATCAAATTTGAATTCGGTTATCGGTTCGATTACCTAGAACCGATCGGTTTTAAAAAACCAAAAATTTAGTATTAAACCAGGATTTCTATATATTTTAAACCGAAATTTTTTTTAAAAACAACCGAAAAAACCGAAAAAAAAAACCAAAAAAACCGAAAATCCGAACCGAAAAAACCAAACCGATATAATTATATAAAAAACCGAACCAAAACGAAAATTTATTTTGATTTAATTCAGAATCAATTTTAGAAAACCGAAAATCGATTAAACCGAACCACCGAAGGCCTAGCTCTAGTCTTTTCTATTCAAGTGATGAAAAATAAACCTACCGACGCAAAGAGATAGTAACATTTATGATATTTTGCCAATCTTGACATTGACTACTATTGACATTCAAGTAACTCCTATTTATTTTACAACATATAAAAACTTTAACGCAATGATTGAATGTATAATAACTTCTTATTAATTAGTATGGTCGTTTGACATAAAAATTAATTAATCAGTATGGTTTCTATAGTTGAAATCATATCGGAAGTTGAAATCGATACATATATGACTTAAGAGTTAATATATTTATTATCAATTGATCTTGAGTTAGAAGTCCATAATTTATAGAATAATATTAAAAAAAACTACATAATCAAATACAAATAACTAATAAACTTGGTGGTTAGATTGATCCAGCTAATGATTTTGATATCATAGACTCGATCTTCCTCCAGTACATATAGTAAATTAAAAATAAATTAAAAAATATGCTTTAAATTATGGACCATACTTTTTCAATGAAATTGTTAACAAAAAATAACTAACAAACTTTGTGATACAGCTTATGTGAGCGGAGAAAAATCTGGCGTGATAATGGAGGCACCATACCGTATGGGTGAGACGTTGAATGGAACCACCGGTCTAGACATTGACCATGAGAAAAAATTGATTCAGGATAAGCTTGACAAGCTACAACTCGCCGAAGCCTCTACCGAAACCATTACACATTCCATGAAGGATCTTGGTCTCACCAGGTTCTTAACCTGACTTTTATATTTCTCTTGGAAAAATATTAAAAAAATCAATTAATGTTAAAAATTGGATAGGGCAAAGATGTACGGATGGCCAAACACATATGTGTTCACAAAGGCAATGGGGGAGATGCTAATAGGAGCAAAAAGAGAAAATATGTCAGTTGTGATGATTCGTCCTTCAATTATTACAAGCACAATAAGAGAACCATTCCGTGGTTGGACCGAAGGCATAAGGTTGACTTATGAAAAGCTTTCGTTAGAAATAAAATGGTTAGAGTCTAGTAGTAAGTCCTATGAAATAACTACTTTTAAATGGACAGGACCATTGATACACTAGCTGTGGGTTACGGTAAAGGCAAACTCACGTGTTTTCTTGGTGACCTCAATGCTATCTCCGATCTGGTAGGGTACTTAAGTTCTTTCTCATTCATCTATATATTACATACAACATAAATGTTATAAATGATTTGAGACGTTAAAATATCTCAAATTAGTTAAGTTTGTTAATTTGCAATAATATATAAATATGTGGCAATTTTCTTCCTAAAGCTAGTTGTTGGTATGATAACAGTCTAAACCCAATTCCAATTGTGACCAGTCGTAAATATCCAGTTTTACAAATTTCACGATGTCCAATCATGACATAAGAGATGCGTGTTAGAATATTTCACGTTGGTTAGGTTTGTAATTCTTGGACAATATAAATATGCAGTAAACCTATCATTGTTTTTAAATTAAATTTTCAGGCCTGAATTAGATTTATATATATTTATACCATATATATAAAGTAGTATTATACTAGTATAAATTTAGGGGTGGACATTTGGATACCCGATCGGATTCAATTTCGGATCTTTCAAGTTTTCGGTTCCAAAAACATAGTTCTCATTCATATATTTTGTTTTATCAGATCGGGTTCAGTTTAATGTATTTGACTTTTTTATATATAAAACAGATGCCAGCTGATATGGTGGTAAATTCGATATTAGTAGCAATGGCTGCTCAAGCCGATAAACAAAAGGAAACTATTTACCATGTGGGTTCTTCATTTAGAAATCCATGTAGAAATAAGGTATTTCCTGAAGGAGCATACCGATATTTCACAAGGAAACCATGGATTAACAAAGATGGGAAGCCAGTTCATGTCAAGAAAATCGAAATCTTAAGTTCTATGTCTAGTTTCCACACATACATGGCTTTACATTACTCGATTCCATTAAAGGTTATTATACATTACATATTTTTTTATTAATATCCTATATTGAACAATTCGATAATGGTTTATTGTTGTTTTTTGGTATGTTACAGGGACTTGAATTAGCAAACATGATATTTTGTAAGTTGTTGGATAAAAATTTCCGGGAATTTCAGAGGAAGTTTAATTTTGTGTTACGGCTTGTTGATCTTTATAAGCCTTATATCTTTTTCAATGGAGTGTAAGTACATTTTTTTGGTCAAACTTGGTTATATATCTTGCATTAAATGTGGTTTAATATATGTTATACACCTGATGTATACATGCAGATTTGAAGATACAAACACAGAAAATCTGCAAAGAATGGTGTCGAAGATGGAAACAGAAATGTTTGATTTCGATCCAAAAGTTATCAATTGGGACGACTATATAGAGAAGATACATATTCCTGGACTGGTTAGATACGTGTTCTGATTATCACAGTGTTTGTGTTAATGTGTTACAAATAAGTATTAATTGTGGAAAGTATAGTAGTTGGTGTCCGTTTTCATTCTTTTTACGTTTTTTAAAAGGTGTTGGGTTATAGACATTGGTGGTGAACTTTTTTTTTTTTTTTTGTGTGGGCTAAACCTTGGTTGTGTTTATTTCTACTTTGAACATTTGGATTTCGATTATTATATTTTTGGTTCATACATCATAGAATCCAATACTGAAAACAATGATACTTTTACTCTCATAACAAATCTTGAAACTTAGGAGAAAAACAAATCTTGAAACTTGGAAGAAAAACACTTAAAAGAAATGTTGGCTACGGATTTGCTATCATTTCCAAAATATCTATAGAATTAGTCGCCATTCCTATTTTCACTAATTGAAAGGTGCCCATGACACCATGTTTATATTTATTTTTAAATAATCAACAAATTGATTTTTTTGGGCATTCTATTAATATTATTTACCATAACATAAATATATAGTATATAATAAACTGTTTATTTTTGAACATATGTATATATATATATATATATATATAACTAAGAATTTAATATATGTTTGTTACTAAACGAATTGGAGCGGATTCCAGTATTTTTGAAAATTGATATTTGTAATTTGTTTTGTTTTTAATGGATATTAGATTTTGTTATTTGCTTTGCTTCAAACTTTTACAGATATTCGGAATTGTCGGATCGAATTAAAACAAATATCAAATAGAATCGGATTTTACAGATATTTTGCCTACCTTTATTGTTCACGACATAGTTTCGACTTCATGATATTTTGTTTACCCTAAATCAAGATAAATTTCGATGGTTTTTACGAACCATCTAAAAGATAAAACTATTTTTTTTTCTGTCACCAACTAAATCGATAATCTCGATTCACGGTCTAAGATCCATATTCTATATATAATTTTCTAATCTATTTTATGTAGGGAAATCCTTGCCAGAATTATAAAGTGATGATCCTACAGTAGTCACGTAGATAAGAAATTGTGTAAAATATATATAAAAATGTCAGGTTATAATAGCCACGTAGATATAATTTGTCAATAATAATATTTGACATTGGTCGCGTCGCGTGAATGAAACTAGTTTATTTCCGGAACAGAGAAAAGTAAAGCTAACTGTGTTCTGATGCGTAACCAACGATGCAATTGTCCGCCTCAATCTCATCGCCTTCATCTCACACGCTTCTCTCAACTCGATCTCCTCTCTCTTCCTTCATCTTCTCTCCCAAAACCCTAATCTTCACCAAAACCACGATCTCTCTTTTCCCTTCTCCCCTTCTTGCTTCCCGAAGACCCCGCGATTTCATCAACGTATTGATTCGATTTTCTCTTCATCGCTACTTTTATATGTAGTACACGCATTCAAATTGTATAATCTTTTTTGGGTTTTTAACAGGGGAGGGATGATTTCACCGATGATACACGGAGTTGGAATCGGAAGATTCGACCTGAGTATGGGTTTGATGAAGATTACGAAGGAGATGAAGATGAAGATGATCATGAGGAAGAAGATAGAAGCTTGGATCTTTTACTTAGATTTGTAGAGAACGTCTTCAGAAAGATTTCAAAGAGAGCGAGGAAAGCTGTTCGATCAATCTTACCTGTTTCGATCTCTACAAAGCTTGTAAGTCTTCGATTCTTTGATTACATTGATGATCCTTTTGAGTATTGAATCAAATTCAAACTCTTAATAAGGCTCACTTTGTTCTGTAATTTTGGTTCAATTTAGGTGGGGTTTTCAGTGAATGGAGTACTTATTCTTGCATTTTTATGGATCTTGAAGGCTTTCCTCGAGGTAATATACTGTAAACTCCATTGAAATACTATAGAAAGTTTCTTCATTATAGTAAGATAAATTGAACTTAGAGCACTGTTCTTGCTATTCGATTTGCTTTTCGTAAGTCAACAAGGAGTGAAGTGTCTTGTTGCCCTTCGATTGCTGTATATTCGTCATCGGATTCGCTGACTGTGGCATACATCTTAATCTACCATTAATTTGAATAGAGAGGGTAGTAGCAAGCTTAGAGCTGTGTCTGCAGTGAATTCAGTTTCATGGAAGAAACAAAGTCAAAATGCTGGACTCCGTTTTTAAACACTGAAGCTTTGTTCATATTCTTTAATATTGATTCAACTTCAATTCATTTGAAAGAGGTGATATACTGGTTTACTTAAAGAACAGCCTTGGTAGCTTTTTGGCCTGTTGGATTCGCTATTTATGTAGTTTCAATGGTGGAATGCAGGTAGCTTGTACACTTGGAACTATTGTATTTACAAGCATTCTACTTATACGTGGACTTTGGGCCGGTGTAGCATACATACAAGAGACTCGCAACAACAGGATCAATGAACTCACTGATGACCCGCGTGCTTGGAATGGGGTGCAGCCAGTTTCTTGATTGGTTTACTTTACAGTTCAGGCAATCGATATCTGAATTTTGGGAGCCAGAATTGGTTCTTCCAAGGAAATAAAACCATAGTTGAGTTCAGAATCAGAAAACAGTTTACAGTAGATGTTCATTGGAAATGTCTGATGATATTGCACAAAGAAAATCTTATATCTGATATGTAGCTCAAGTGAGAATTAAGGATAGGTTTCTTAATCTCAAAAAAAAAATAAACCAAATATATAGAATCATACCATTTCATTTTGTTAGTTTTGTACTCAGCAGAATTTAACTGATATATGTATAATCAAAGTTTGATAAGATCAGAAATAAATTATCTATCTTCAATCAAGGCTTCGTCTTAGCTTCTTAGCTTAGATTCAACAAAGAGAATGCAATCTTTGCCTTGCTCACACCAAGTCAAAGCTTATAGTTACAGCCACAAACAGTCCTTTGGTGGTCGAACCAACATCATTCTCTAATACTTCAGTCTCTTCTGTCTGGAGTCTGGACATCTCATGCAGTTCCATGATCCATGAGGGGCATATTTCAATGCCTGAATCACCAGAGTTTTTGCATACTCTGATGCCTATTGGACAATTGGACAAGGTTTAATCTCTTGGTCATTTAAACGATAAAACACCATGTCTTGGTTTATAGAGCCTAAGATACTGTGTAAAGGTTTTCTTATAGTGGGTCATCATTAAAGCCACTTAGCATTTGCATTCTTTTCCTCAAATTCAGCTATTACGTGACAACATCAATGTTGGATTTTCCTTTCGAAGTCCAGGTCAGTACCACGGCACTATTCACATTGAGTAAAGACATTTGGCCTAGTAAATCTATGTTCCTGTCACCACTGACCATTACAGTATGTTGACATCTTCATAAAAAGTTTACTGGCAACATAGTTTTGTTTATTTTTTCAACTGTTGTATCGACAAAATCCAATCTTATAACCAATCCATCCAAATCCCATAAACTCCAAATAATATCACGTTAGACAAACACGACTAATTAAAATCGAAGAGATGACATTCAAACACTTGACATTAATTCTAGAATTTATATGACGTCGTCTATAACCAGCCTACCCAAACTATATCAACTGAAGCAAACACGACAACCTAAAATCAAACTCGGTTGGAAAACATGGCAAATATGACATTCAACAGCTTTGACATTCAAACTATACGTACGACTATGTAATAGTCCATAAATTATACAAACGATTTTCACTGACTTTCTTTATTAGTTGACTTTATTGATTTGTAGAAGAATAATGAAATATGAAATGCTTAAGCAATTGTTCTACGTGTTTGGTCAAAATATTTGGTTCAGATTCGAGTTGATTTATATGCCACACCTCCTGAGACTAAATCTATGCCTTCTATTCAATTTGTTGTTAGCTTCATCTAATATATTTTATTCATACATCTTCTAGAAATAATATCATCTTTTAATAAATTATCTCTTCCAAAAGAGAATTGAACTCATGTTTCTTTAGGTGTCTACATTTTTTGCTTTATCAAATTTCAGTTCAACTGCATAAGGTAGATGTTAAAAAGCAGATATTTTTAATTGCAGATTAGATTACAGTACTGAAGCATATATATTTATTTTTTCACCTAAAACAAAAAACCAACTAAACATCCACAAAAAAAGGCTAAAAGTCGATAATAATGCCAAATAATTAGTGGGTGTATGAATTTCCACTAAGTTGCATTTTTGAAGTTTTGATGTTCTTATGTAACTTTTATTCCCTACTTAGTGCTACACACATATATGTAAAGTGACAACACAACACAATGCATATCATTCATATTTTATATATAATATAGTTTTAGTATATATACTCATATATCGAGTGGTATAAAAAGTTTTTCTATCTCCAATATTAACAAAAAAAAAAATCCAAAATATTAGACTTGTAAGAATTTAAAGAAATATGTTATCAATATATATGTCGGGTCTACGTATTATGTTTGCACTTTATATCAAATCTAACATTTAGAAAATTATTTAAAACAAGAAATAATAAACACATAATTTATAGTAAGTTATACATTCAAAACTGGCATACACATCTTTTGTTATTTGTTTAATTATTATCAAATCATTGTTTTTGTTTCTTTTTTAGCTATTTACCAAAAGTTTTGGACGAAGTTTGTATAATATTTCTAAGCATCGTATTTGAATCCGATCCCGAATCCGTCAGGTGAAACAACTAGTCCATCGAATAAGGGTAACTTTGGATAATTTCCATCATGTGACGTTGTCTTTGATCTATTTGTATATAAAATTTTCTTCATCGACGTATACAAATATTCCATTGACCTAAAATAGAGAAGTGTCGTACATCGAAGTCAACTGTCACATACAGAATCAAAGCATATATGCATGACTTTTGTGTGTAACGATCAATCACATATACATTTTTGATCATCATATTCTATTTATGTATGTATGTCCGACATGAGATAAGTCAACACAGTATATGATTCGACGATCGATTAGTTAATCGGCAGCATTTGATAAGTCATGTCAATGCATATATCTATTTTCATCATATAGATGAATTCTAGAATCTCATGTTTTACGTTAAAATTGGGAAAACAAAACTCACTAGACTACAACTCACAAAATGTTTAGTTAATAACGTATTAGGGCAATTAAACATGGTAACAATGTGGTAATAAGTTAGTGGTATTAGAACTAAAACATCAAGACCTAAATGCTTTAGGTTCGAAGCTTCTTGCCAACTTTTTTACCACTTTTTACTAAGTGGACTTTGAATTAGGTTCAATATATAATCTAAGTTTGGTAGTTTATTACAGAATAATAGATTTAGAACTAGTTATGTTTTGGATATTTCCAACTTTCTCCTTCGATTTAATCGAGTTATTTTTATTTGTATCAGACGTGAATTGAATGAGGTAGCTGATAGATTAGCTAAAGCTGCTTTAATGTGCTGTACCAACTCTGTTTCGGTTTAAATGCAAAATTCGGTTTGGTTGTCAAGAAAAAAAGTTATGTGTTAATATTTTTTTTAATTCAAGTTATTCGAATTTCTACCATCCGACTAATCTCAGGTATATTAGTTCGCAAGAAACTCTCGGTCAATATGAATCATTGGACTTAATTAAGTTCATTGTTCATTTTTCCATAAAATGATATTTAAATTTTATCGAACCTAGAACTTCTACAGCTTTATGTCATGAGGTGATCCCAATCCTAATACTACTAAACTACCGCTGCCTGGTTTCAGGTGCAAATATGTTGGATCACTGGAGTTATAAAGAAACATATAAGAAGTTGAAAGAATTAAAACGTGGACAAAGTTTACGATTCATGATTATGGAAGATAATATGTAGGTCAATTGATATTATTAATCTACCTAAAAGTAGAAGAAATTCTGACAGAAAAAAAAAAAACACTCTGCTGCCTAACAAAAGAGCATATTCCCTTGCATGTTGTTTATTTGTTCTATATTCCTATAAAGTAAATTGCATTTATCAATAATTTATTATATATGTCACATTAATAAATGTTATAAGTTGGAAATCAATACATTAACGTCTAACTTATTATATTATTAGTAATTGGATATAATCTAAAGACCTGATCCACTAGAAAAGATCTTTCAAGCTATATGTTATGACATTTTGCAGCATTTGCTAACTTTTGTTTCCATATCATAAAATATTTGTTAAGCCGTAACTTTTATGTGTAATAAAATATATAAAGAAATCGACAGATAGTAAAGTTATAAAAGATAATTAAGGGAGTGGGTACGGTACGTAAGATAACTATGAATTTTGCATGCGCGTGCAAACAAAATTCACATAAATATAGAACACAATACAATCTTATCCAGATATATGTTCATCATCGATCTTCTTAACATATCAGACAAGATTGTTCGTTAAACCAAATAAATAACTCATAGCTTCACGCTTGGTCGGTTCATGAGAACATATATTTCATTTTCAAAGCCGCTCAAACAGTAGTACAATAGAGAAGTAGCAAAGTAACCAAGTGGTTGATAGTCCAGTAGTTTAAGTTTAGTTCTGTTTTTGTTCAACTATATAACAGAATTCTAAGAGACACAAGTTTAATTCATTTGGGAAAAATCTATTGTCCAAAGAAAGAGATCTATATGGTCTAGATTCCGCCCTAAAAAGACTATGGTGAAACTAGAGATGATTTGTTGACCCTCAATATCAAAATTTTTGGTAGAAAATAATTCGAGAGTCTTAATTGGTTGGCCATGAAATCTGAAATCTCTTAGTTTATAAAAAAAAGAGAGTAGCAAAGCATATTTCCATACATTTTTTGTGTACAGTAGAATTTCTTTCGATATATTCTGATGTATAACTTAAATTTTTTTCAAATTCTAAATTCTACTATATAAGATTACACGAATTTTTGGAATCAAGTTATGGTAAAAAAACAAAAAATAGATATTTTTACTGAGTATGTTATATCAGGATCTTAATTTACCACGTGTGATATGAGATGTATAACAGAGTCAAAAAAATTAAAAATCCAATTTAAAAATATCATACCAATGTCAAAATTTAGAGTTCAGCCCATTAAATTAATGGTTAATTTTTACAATATTATACAATTTTTGTTTGAAGGTTAGAATCTAATTTATTTTCTCGTTTTGTTTTAGTAATATAGAGCTTTAAATTTATTCGGAACCACGTTATATGGTCATTGATTGATATATAGCCATGACGTTAGAAATTTGCAAATGCTTATCTATTAGTAAGTAATAAGAACAAAAAAAGATAGAAACAATTAAGTGAGAGTATTAGTCAATTTATCCATATAATAATATAATAAGGACTAAAAAGTTGTAGCATTAAAATAAGGACCAAACATGATTTGTCAGTGAAAAACGCAGACTATAATATAAGAAACTACGTGGAGTTCATTATATAAAAATAAAAAAAATACGTGGAAAAATTTTAGCAGCTTCAATGTTTTTAAGAAAAAAAAAAAGAAGCAAAAATATTTGGGAATGAATGAATGACCATTTCACAATAACATATCTTATTCTGCAATTCTCTCAAATCTTTGTTGTCCTCTATAAATATTTGATTTCACACAAATCTCAACATTCCTCATCTCATTCATTTCTTCTTCTCTGATTTCTTTTTAAGCTTTGATCTATAACTCTTGTTTCGAAGTTATTTCTCTCGTTTTCCTTCTCTGTAGCGAGACTCTAGGCACTGCCAAATCGTACCACTTGCGTGTAAGCTTAAATAGAGAAGCATCCTAGAGGAATCTTTTAACGAATCTCCTCTTTGTTTCTTCTTCTTATTACCGTTTCTATTCATGTTTGGAGAAATTGAAACTGCCAGATTGAGGCGTAATTTGGGGATTACGTGCAATTTAGGGTTTTCTTGCGGTGGATTTGAAGACTTTGGTATGAGACTTGAAGGGGAAAACATGATGATAACACAGAAAGGTGAAGAAGATGATGACCAAGTTTTGGCCACTGAAACGACACCGTTTCAGTTTCATCAACCTTTCCTGCAACCTCATCACCAGAAACTCGTTGTGGGTTATGCTCTCACTTCTAAGAAGAAGAAGAGTTTCTTGCAACCCAAGCTTGAATATCTCGCTAGGTAATGAATACAAAACACAAAATGCTTCTTTGATTATCAAGCTTTCAATTTAGTTTCTAAAATTATGGAACAATCTTTGATGATGTCAAATTTTATGACTCTTCCTTGGTTGGTGACTAAAACAGAACCGACAATTTCTTTTTCTTCTTCTTCTTTTATGATATTTAGGATTTTGACATTTTCCTCTAGATTTGGTTCTTGTTTGCTTTCTCTTGTTTTTGGTACATATTATTGGGTTGCCTGATTCTACTGCAGAGGACCATTACTACTTGCATTGTCTTGTCATCTGCCATGTTTTTGTCCTTAATCGACTCCTTTAGTTAAAGTTACACTAGTATACTCGTGCTATCAGGAATCTTTTTAACCTATTTTGTTTCTATGGGAATATTCCTTGTATAATCCTTTTGGATTAGTCTCCATTGAGGTTTGACTTTAGCTTAAAAAAAATTAAATACTTGATGTTTCTGCCTTTTCTGTGGCTTTGAAATCTTCTTCAGCCACATGGGCGCTTTGGTCAAAACAATCACTGGTTCTACTTAAATTATTATGTTGTAGAAAATCTCATATACGTCAAAGGGAACTTTTCTTGTTGGTTTTTCTTTCTAATCAACCTATAGCTTTCATTATTTCCTCTTCCAGCAGTGTTTTGAAGAAAATTCTAACAGTATTACTTTTTTGTGTCTGTCTATTTTAGGAGAAAAGGCATTTGCTTTGTCGCCATCGATTTGAACAGGCCGCTTTCTGAACAAGGGCCATTTGATGTCGTTTTGCATAAGGTGTGTGTGTAAACTAAGAATGCTTTTAAGGTGTTGCCATACTCTGAGCATTTATCTATGTTTCTGGTGGAAAACTAATGAATTATTTGATTGTTCTCTTGCAGTTGCTAGGAAAAGAGTGGCAAGAGGTTATTGAGGTTTGGAAAATTTGTCTGTCTTTCTTAACATGTTTCTGGTTTGAAATAAATTTTCTCTGAAAAGAACTTCAGTTTCTATTCGTGTGGTTCTTGCTTGGAGATTGTGACCAATCTGGTCTAGAATTTCTTTTACCATGTGAATGTTTTCAACTAACATAGAATTGATATAGCCCATGATTGGTATTTGATAGACTTCTGTTAGCTATGGCATGTAATCTGTCTATGGAAGTATCCATTCATCTTGAGTATACTGTCATCAAATACAATGTCATGCTCTACATTCTCATGTTTGTATCACTGTGTTTGTAGGATTACCAGCATGAAAACCCGGAAGTGACTGTGCTTGATCCTCCAGGTGCAATACAGCGTATATATAATCGTCAGTCAATGCTTCAGGGTATGGCAGAATTGAATCTGTCAAATAGCAGTGGTAAGTGGTAACAATTGTCAATAAGTTCTTGTGACATTGAAATATAAGAACTACAATAAGTTTTTCTCTAATTGATTTTCGCTTTGGCAGGTAGCCTTTTTGTTCCAAAGCAAATGGTTGTCTTGAAAGATTCAGCAGCTAGTGCTGATAAAGTTGTGGAAGCTGGTCTCAAATTTCCACTAGGTACAATTGAACTATATTCCTGCATCTATATGTTTCTATATGTATAATTGATGCTTATGACCAGGGGATGATCTTGGTTAAAACATTGTTACTTCAACTTTTTCCCAGTTGCAAAGCCGCTCTGGATCGATGGAACTGCAAAGTCGCACCAATTGTTCTTAGCGTATGACAGGCACTCGCTTGCCCAACTTGATCCACCCTTAGTTCTTCAAGAGTTTGTTAATCATGGTATTGAATTCAACGTGAAACTTCAATACACAGTTGTAATCATACGTATTCAAAATATTCATTCCATCTTTTTGTGTGGCCTGCAGGTGGAGTTATGTTCAAGGTTTTTGTAGTGGGTGATATTATAAAAGTTGTGAGACGGTTTTCTCTACCAAATGTGAGTAATTGTGAAAAAGCTAAAGTTGATGGCGTCTTCAAATTCCCAAGGGTTTCATCCGCTGCTGCTTCAGCAGATAACGCAGATTTAGACCCTCATGTTGCTGAGCTACCTCCAAAGCATTTCCTTGAGAAGCTTGTGAAAGAGCTAAGAAGCTTATTGGTATAACATTTGGCTGCTTTTCTCCACATTTTTACTTGCAAGTCCGGTTTACATATATAAAACTTATTGCCTGCTTTTGTTTGGTAGGGACTTCGGCTTTTTAACATAGACATGATCAGGGAACATGGGAGCAAAAACAGGTTTTATGTTATTGACGTCAACTATTTTCCTGGTAAGTTTTACCACTTTGTTTTGGAGCTTTGGTTATTCTCTCAGAGATGCAGAGAAATGAAGTTAAGTCTTGTTTGAAATCAATCTGCAGGTTACGGAAAGATGCCAGACTACGAGCAAGTCTTTGTAGATTTCTTCCAAAATCTGGCACAAACCAACCATAAGAAGAAACATAGCAAGTGTTGAATGTTCTAAGAAGCGATAATTAATAATGTCTAATTAAGAATTTGTACAGAATTAGCTCTATGTATCAGATAACAAGTTTTGATTACTGATGTTGAGTTTAATAATAATAAATAAGTAGACTTTTGCCTTCTTCTCCAGTGATTAAAGTAAAACCTGAATTTTGACCAGACCGGTTTAATTACAGACCAAACCAAATTTCAATTGGTTCGATAAAATTGATTTCGTCTTCTCCAAAAACGCAATCCGTTAAACCTTTTCCTTTCGTCGTAACTCTCGTCTCAACGATGTCTTTCCTCCTGCGAACTTTGCCTCTTCGACCTGCTCTTTTCCTCTCCTCCACCGCTATATCCGCCTCTAACGCCGCCGTTTTATTCTTCTTACCTAAACGGAGAAAGCTACTTCCCGGAACTCGAAGAACCTTCTCCAATTCTTCTATTGCGGCTACCTCCGGCGATGTCGTAGTGAAGTCAATTCCATCTCCTCCGTCGGTTCTCCGGTGGGTATCACGCACAGAGCTATGTGGCGAGTTAACAGTCGATGATGTTGGCAAAAGGGTCCACCTTTGCGGATGGGTCGCTCTTCACCGAGTCCACGGAGGTCTCACTTTCCTTAATCTTAGAGATCATACCGGCATTGTCCAGGTTTTCAATTTTCACCTGTGATTACTTAATCTTTGCATTACAGCTGTTAAGTATTAGGTTGCAATAGATTTCTTTTATCCTTTATTCGGACCTATAGCAACTCCTTTGCCCAGGGATGCTTCGTTTATGTTTGGAAGTTTAATAAATTTAGGTTAGGACGCTTCCGGAAGAGTTTCCTGAGGCACATGGATTGATCAATGATATGAGGCTTGAGTATGTTGTTTCTGTGGAAGGTACTGTGCGTAGTAGGCCAAATGAGTCTGTTAACAAGAAAATGAAAACAGGATTCATTGAGGTATATGCCTTTTCTTCTCAGTCAGCTTAGCTGCGTTCTATATATCTTACATGTTTCGGTTTTCTCGAAATTTAATGCGAGTAGTATGCTACTCTAGGTAGTTGCAGAGCACGTTGAAATATTGAACCAGGTGAGCTCAAAACTTCCCTTCCTTGTTACCACTGCAGACGAGAACAAAGATTCAATTAAAGAAGAACTTCGCTTAAGGTGAAACATTAGACGTATGATCTATCTTTCTTTGGTGGATTTTCGTATTGAATTTCCAAGTGCTAACTGATTATTTGGCGTTTGACTGTACTTGTTAGATTTCGATATCTTGATCTACGCCGTCAGAAAATGAGGAATAATTTAGTTCTTCGCCATAATGTGGTGAAGCTGATTAGGAGATATTTAGAAGACATGCATGCTTTCATTGAGGTGAATCCTCCTTTATTTGAATGGCTTGATGTTTAATTTGTATTATATTTCAGTTTGTTCCCAGTATTTTGATGTTGGTTTGTTGTTTATACCAGATTGAAACTCCAATACTATCGAGATCTACTCCAGAAGGCGCAAGAGATTATCTGGTTCCCTCAAGAATTCAGGTGCCTTTGCTTCTTTCCATCTTGATTTATTTCCCGTCAGAGCTTATATCATAGTTTATATGTCTGATTTTTTCAAATCTCTCTTTCGAAGTCAGGAACATTCTATGCTTTGCCACAAAGTCCTCAGCTCTTCAAACAGATGTTAATGGTCTCCGGTTATGACAAATATTACCAGATCGCGAGGTATGAATATGATTGTTCACACGTACGCTTGGTTCCGCATAAGTGCTCGTCACTTGCATTTACCACCAAAAGCAGGACTCTTGATGCAAAAAATTATCTGTTTTGCATTTATTTCCATATTATCAGATGTTTTAGAGACGAAGATCTAAGAGCTGATAGGCAGCCTGAATTCACTCAGCTTGATATGGAAATGGCTTTCATGCCTATGGAGGACATGTTGAAGCTGAATGAAGATCTTATCCGTAAGGTTAGGTTTCTGTTGAACTATTATTTATGGCTTCATATCTTCTGTAACAGTGTAAGGTTAGGGTTCCAACAAGATGTATACAGATTTGTTGCTTTCGTGAGTGTTTCTTTAATATTGACGTGTCTTGAAACCCAAGCTCATTTCTCTGTGGATCTCTCACATTTGGTTTGATGTTCTTGCATCATTTTTAAATGTTTGACTTCTTGTACAGGTCTTTTCAGAGATCAAAGGTATCCAGCTGCCTGATCCATTCCCAAGGCTGACGTATGCTGAAGCAATGAATCGATATGGCTCAGATAGACCAGATACAAGATTTGATCTTGAGTTGAAAGACGTAATATTATCCGTTTCTTATGTATTTTGATGTTACAAAGAAATATATGAATGTCTTTTTGCCTGCTTTTGTTTTCTACAAGGAAATAATTGCGTATGATGGTTTTGCCTTGTACCAGGCAGTGCGTTATAGAGCTGCCTCTCAATTGTTGTACAGAAGCTTAGATGTCTATTTTGACGTTTAAATCCCAATTTCCTAAAATTGCAGGTGTCAAACGTTTTCACAGAATCATCCTTCAAGGTTTTTACGGAGGCCCTTGAAAGTGGTGGAATCATTAAGGTATTATGTGTGCCTTCGGGTGCTAAAAAGTATTCAAACTCAGCTCTCAAGAAAGGAGATATCTACAGTGAAGCGGTAAAATCTGGAGCAAAGGGTCTGCCTTTCTTGAAGGTCTTGGATAATGGTATACAGATAAACCCTGCTTACTTTCTCTTTGTCTGTCTTTTCTAATAGTAGTCATAAAACTATACTCTTTACATTTTAGCTCTGATTAGATTTAAACTATTGATGCAGGCGAGGTTGAGGGAATCGCAGCATTAGTATCTAGTTTAGACTCGGCAGGTAAAACAAACTTTTTGAGACAATGTGGAGCAGCTCCCGGCGATCTTATATTATTTGGAGTTGGTCCTGTTACTTCTGTTAACAAAACCCTAGACAGGTTAAGACTCTTTGTAGCCCATGACATGGATTTGATTGACCATGTAAGTTCCAATGGCCAACCACTTCTTTTTTCCATTTGATGAATGGTCATCAAATTTATGCCATTTCTTGTTTATTATGTAGTCCAAGCACTCAATTCTGTGGGTAACAGATTTCCCTATGTTTGAATGGAATGAACCAGAGCAAAGGCTTGAGGTCCGTCAATTCATAATTTGATTTTTTTATGAGATTAATGGTGCGAAATCTTATGTGATAATGTGTAAATACCTTTTACTTCAGGCATTACATCATCCATTCACAGCTCCTAGGCCTGAAGATATAGATGACTTGCCTTCTGCGCGAGCTCTCGCTTATGACATGGTCTATAATGGGGTCGAGGTAAACCACCAAACTTCATCTCTTTGGAACAATGGCTTGGGAGATCTTTTGATACATTCATGATGTATACCAGATTGGTGGAGGAAGTTTGAGGATATATAAGCGGGATGTCCAAGAGAAGGTTTTGGAGATCATTGGCATCTCGTCCGAAGAGGTGATAATCACTTTCTTTGTATTCAGACACCATCCATATCTCCAAATAAGCCTTATTTTTCTTTCTTTCAAAAAAATTTGTATAAACAGGCTGAAGCAAAATTTGGCTATCTTCTAGAGGCTCTTGACATGGGTGCTCCTCCTCATGGTATGTAAATTTTCTTAAGTTCAAGTAAAGCTCAGAGTTAAGAAAAATGAAGTATTACATGATACTAACGCCAGGACAAGTATCTGCTTAAGATCTTTTAAGAACAGAGACTATTTAAACTTTGTCCATAACTTAGTAGTCTTGTGATGATAATGCTGAGCAAGATTGGTCAAGCATGGTTGATGAAACACTAGAATTTGATATATAGGTGGAATTGCTTATGGATTGGATAGAATGGTGATGATGCTGGCAGATGCGAGTTCCATAAGAGATGTAATAGCCTTCCCAAAGACAACTACGGCGCAATGTTCCCTAACAAGGACTCCCTCGGAAGTCGATCCACAGCAGCTTCAAGATCTCTCCATCCGCACCACTTACTAGCTCTCAACACAGATATTTGTCTCTTTGGGGCTTTTGAGAATACAATTAACTTAAGGGATTGTAGTGGTATAATATCTATTGCCAAAGTTCCTGTCCACATCTTCTGTTTACTTTTCAGCAACATACCAATATAAAAACTCCCAATTTTTGCATGTTTACTGTTTCTTAATTACAAGTGCATCTATAATAGGCAATTCATGGTCGGACAAACAATTCTTTACGAGAAGGATCACAGGACAATGAATTGATTAATTATTGAGCTCTTCTTCAACTGTTAGTGTTGAACACAAGTTTCCCGAAGATCAGTGAAAGCATTGCGTAGCCAAAGTTCCAAATGAATATACAGTTTTGTGAAATTAAGTAATAGAGACAGACTAATGTTTTTAGCTTTTACAGTGACATAGCTGCAAAAGCGTGAAAAACATTCACATTAAACTTATCCATTTTTTCCATTTGACGCTCTTTCACTCTGCTCCAGTTGTTTCCTCTTCCTCTTCTTCATTCCCTTGTAATTTTATATCCGGCAGAGTTTGTGGATCAGTGAGAGCATCCATCTCTTCTTGGGAAATTGACGTTTCAGAAGTATTGTCTGCTTCCTCCGTTAGCTCTGTGGAAAAACGGTTTGAACTTTCCTTTTCAACTGATTCATCATCTCCTTCAGATTTTGAACTTTCCTTTTCAACTGATTCATCATCCCCTTCAGATCTTAAACTTTCCTTCACCTCAGTCGTGTTTGAGCCAGCAATGTTTTCAAGTAGTGAAGACTCTGAAGTTGAGTTTCTGGACACATCTGGAATGGAATCTTTGCTAGTAATATTAGCAGAAACAGTAATAGGGGTTTGCTCAAGTTCCAAATTAGTTTGTAACACAGAAAATCCTGCAGGCGGTGCACTATCTTCTTGACTCCGATCTCGCATTATTTCTGTTTCATTCTGCAAAAACCTTGAAACTTCAAGAATCGCTTCTGTAGAATTGCCATCAACTATATCACCTTGTAATTCCGTTTTGTTGCTTTTTGTTTCAGAACTGAATGATTTGCTATCACCAACTTTCACTTCTGTGGCTGGTATGTCCACAGAATCTGAAACTTTGGTTTCTCCTATCTTCAAGTCGGATTCCTTCTGGACCTCAACCTCGCTTGAAGTAGCATTAAGATTGTTCCACTGAGCTGTTTCATTTGTTTCCTTCAATTTCTCAGAGTTCAGTATCCGAGACTCATGGGACACTGCACTAGAAGCATCATCAGCCTTGTAATGCTCCTCCCGAGCCTCATCAACGGTCATATCAATCTCATCTGCATGATTAGTCTCTTTTTCTTTCTCATTCCATCCACTCTCTTTCTCTTCTTCAAGTAATTCATCAGTATCTCCACTGGTTTTACTATGATCTTGTTCATCAATCTCATCTTCCTCGTGTTTGTTTTCTTCCTCATCTTCTTCAACTACTTCCTCTCCTTGCTTATTCTTATCTTCTTCATCTTCCTCAACTACTTCCTCTTCTTCTTCTTTCTCCTCCTCCTCATGATTACCATTTTCTACATTACTCTTCTTCTCTTTCTCTTCACCTTCATGACTAACCTCATCTTCATCCTCATCCTCCACTATATGCTTCTCGTTTTCCTTCTGGTTATGATAACCAGGAAGAAGATCTTTCCTCCCAAGCTTCACCAATCTCTCCTCACTCTCTGACAACAACACCGTCGATTTCTTACCATCTTCCTCGTAAAATTCCTTCTTCTTATCATGAGAATACTTAACTTGATAAATTAACCAGATACAAACTCCAAGCAGAACACAAATCTGCAGGACATGCTTCCCTTTAATACCTTTGTTCCCTCTTTGGCTTCTACTTGATGCTTTCTTCATTCTCAACCAGTCTCTAATCTCAATCTTCTCGCAGCTATACAAAAAACCATACTCAGATTTCCAACCTCAGACAAATTATGAACACAGCTTTCATATAATAACACAATCAATCACCTCAGAACCAAATTTTGGATTTTTGCAATTCATTAAAACCGAATCAAACAATAGAATATGTGACATGCAAAAGGAAAAACATCAAATTAACTAAAACCATGAAGTAAATAAGAGTACAAAGTATAACTAAACTACACATTGAACCCTAATCAGTCAAAGGAGATAGAGAAACCTGAAACCCCCAAAATTTGTAGCCAAATTCAACAAAGAACAAGTAGAAGTAGAAGAAGAAGAAGAATGGACATGGCACAAAGGAATACCCCAAGAAAGCTTAAATAAGTCAAATCAAGCAAATAGCTTAAGCTTACAAACAAAATCAATAACACCCACAAGGAGAATGCTGGAAAAGGTGAGCCAGAGAAGGGCCAAGAATCAGATTCGGAAACAAGTGAAAAAAAGACAAAGTTGGAGTTTAGTGAAGAAGAAAGTACCTAAGAGTCTGAGAGAGTAATCTAACAGATGAAGACAGAGAAGCTTTCGAGCTTTGAGTTTAGTTAAGAAGCGAAAAAGGAGAAATTTTATGAAGAAGGAAAGAGTGTGATTTGTGAAGGACAGAAGTAAGGCCCAGACAACGCAAAGAAGGTGAAACGATAACTATTGTCTACTCCATTATTTTATTTAATTATTTTTTAGAATAATTTCCAATTATTGATTTCTTATTGAATATCCAATAATTAAGTTATCTTCTGTGTTTTTAATAAGAATCAGAACTTATTTTATCATTACAATTTAAAACATAGAACATGTGGTTTATCATTACAATTAAAAAAATATCAGTTTTTTTAGTAACCCATTTAATTTAATTATGAAAAAAATAGCAAAGACAACAAAAACTCGAATATGTCACTCTTTTCATTCGGGTGGTTAAAAGAACTCATTAATAGTTTTGGTATCAAGATTTCAAAAAAAAAATTTTAAATAAGCTTTGAGTATAAACATGATATAATCGATCCAAGAAAGAGTAATGAGATAACATTTATTTAGTTAATACTTAACTAAATAACTATATAATTATATTAAAAGCCATAAATCAGATTTTGTCGATCTAATATTGACAAAAAAAACCAATGTAGCAAAAGTCGATAATTCAATTAGAAAGATATTCCGGAGTAGTCCAAAAGGTCAAATAATTTATTAACAATTGGTTTGGGTCTATGGGTACGAGTTTCGGCCCAAAATCTCTTAGTTAACAAAATAAAAAAATGTCACAGTGTAATGGAAATTAGCAAATGCACAAAAAGAACTTGAATGTAATTAACTGAAATAGACGAATTATTTATTAATTAAACCGGATAATTAATTAAGATGATTTCAGAAAATTCCTTTTAGCATAATGTATATGACTCATCTTTGAATTGGTCAAAATGGACTAGAGAGTGGGACAAAACAACAAGTAGGGAGTTGTTGAACACAAGTAGGCATTTTATATATCGTTTGATGTACACTTCTTTAATTTTTCGTCAACACATTATCCAATCTTTTTTTATGACCAATACAAAAATCTTCAAACACAATCACTCAATCGAATTGAAATATATCAATATGGTTTAGTTCCAATATAATTGCCTGCAGGATCATAGTTACACACAACAATAGATGCACCATTACCACACTTAGCCTTTCCACAACCGAGCCTAACTGAGTCACGCCACACAACCTGCGTGTAGTGTCCACAAGCCGAACCATGGCACGAGTTTGAGTAAGAATCATAATACGACTTCTCATTTACCCACATTGAAACCGCTTGAGACGCTGACATGTCTCCACCTCCCATCGCAAGGTTCTCTCCATATGGTCCAGTGGAATGTCTAAGACTGCAAGGACCAGAAGCTAGTTGGTTTGCATAGTCTTGAGCCACATTGGCTAAACCAAAGTCCCATCTTAAAGGTCTGACTTTGACCGCGGCTCGGGCTACATTGTGAGGTCTAAGGTAGCTGTCAGGAGAGTCATGAGACTGCGGATATTGAGAGTATTGCGCTGAAGAAACATCAACTTGAGTCAAGTAATTGATGAGAAGTAAGAGAATCAAGTTTCTAAGAACAGCCATATGAAACACCTTCTAAAATGTATAAAACAAGAGAAATTTGAGATAAGCTTCTTATGTTTTTGCTGAATACTTGTAGAAGTTCTAAGAGATTTATATATAACGTAGATAAACTATAGTTTATGGCCTACTTGGTATCACGTTATGAAGTAAATTTGATTAGAAGTTTTCAAAGATGTAAGCACGTTATTAGGATTGCAGGTATACAATAAAGGTGGCATTTTCATAGAGTTGATAGTGATGAGTATATCTTGGTCGGCTAAGGATGATTGGGATGATATGTTTAAAATTTTTGTCGGTTTTGACTGTGAATTAAAGATATTATTTCTAATCGGAGACTTGTATCGTTTTAGTTCAACCAATGATATGTGATGGATTTAATTAACAATTAATCGTTTAGGTCTCGGATAGCTATGAAATATATTTTGGTTCAATCGTTTCTCCAAAGTATGAAAGTATTAGCGGAATCTAAAATAAACTACTTGTACATACCAATTACGGAAAAGTAATAAGATTTTAGTGGAGGGTCCAAGCGAATTCGAAGTTCATAACTATAAGTACATCCGAAAAGCTCAAATCTAGCAGGAACAAGTTCATTCAAATTTTGGAAAAGTTCGAACAGCTTATTAACAAGAAAAATATAGAAATCAAATCTCATCTGGTCCGAGGAAAAAGTCAAAGGAATAAAAGTTTATTGAGATGTTAAAAGTTTTCAAGTATAAATTTTTATACTCGAATAAGATCTTATTCGCTATAAAGATTTATACTCAGAAATTTTTTAACATCCTATATACTCGAAACCTTCAATTTCTAATCTCAATTTTAATATTGATCTTATTCTTTCTTTTGTAAAATGAAAAAAAAAAGGAGTAAATAAGATCTATGTTAATATTAGATCATATTCTTTCCTTTTTTGTAACATAGAGATATTATTCACTATAAAGATTTATACTCGAATAGATCTTATCTTTTGTCAATAGATAGGTTTATTGAGTCTACAGCTGGGATATTAAAGTTCTATAACGAATAGATCTTATATTTTCGTTATAAAGATTAATTAATCTCTGTTTATTGTTAGTTTCTCCATTAACATAGAGAAAATAGGAAAATAAATCAAATTTCTGACAAACAAATTTCATCTTCAGGACGTTCATATAATCATATTAATCTTATTTGAATCAATCAACTTATAATGCGCATGACCTATGCACTTTCAGATGATCAATTTCTTTCTGTGTCGCTTCAATATATGGGCTTTTAAACATGTGTACATATAAAAATGAATAACAATTTACTATAGAGTTTTGATATAAAAAATTATGAACTCATCAATCTGTTGTTTTATTCTAGATTTGAGGACAAAATTTTTAATGTCAAGAATAATAATAATATAAAAAAACTAATTATATGGGCTTTTAACCATGTGTATGTATAAAAAAGAGAGGAGATTTTCACATAGCATAAAAAGCAATTGCAAGCCGTATAGATTTTCACATAGCATATTTCATATTTACCATACATTCACGTTTATGTGTGGTACAAAATAAAACCAAATCGAACAAATTAACCAATATTTATTTAGTAGACATAGATGGTTGGTATAACCTGAACGAACAACAAATAAACAAATTCACATGCATTACTTTGAAACATTCAAATGAGGATATTGTATTTAGTAAGGCCACCGGTCATCACTGTTACCACGAGGATCATAGTTGCAAGTAATAAAGGTTCCACCAATATTGCATGTCAATTTTGCACATCCCAAGTAATTAACAAATTAAGACTATAAGTTACAAATCGTCTTCGATGTCAGATAGTAGGCCAATTGATTAAGTTTATATAGTTATATAATTATTATAAATTTTAGAATAATTTGGACCTAAATTTGGAAATTGAAATTTTTGGTTATCTAATATGTGGTGAATAAAGGTGGCTATTATTGAAAGTTTTTTTGTTCTTTTTTTGGTTTTTTCTGCAAGATGGCTATATATCGGCTGATTGCGATCAAAAATTTAGTTTTATGTTTGTTTGATAATCGTTGCGACTGGTCGCTGCAATTAGTCACAACAACGAGCGATTACTTTTTATTATTTTAAAAATAATTTTTTTAAAAAAATTATATATTTATAAAACATTATATTAAAAAATTATATGTAAATTTGAATTATAAAATATTGATAACATTTACCCAAAAAAATTATGAAAAAAATAACAAATAATATCATATTTATATATTATTTATTTAAATATATTTATACACAACTAAAATCAATATTATAAATAAAGATTTTATATTTTATATTTTTAAATTTTGTTTTATAAAATTTTTATATTTATTTTAGTAATTATATTTTATATAATTTTATTGTTATTATTTTAAAATTTAAATTTATTTATTTAAATTATTTTTAATTAATTAATTTTTTGGTCGTTGGTCTTGTTCGTTTGATGGTCGTTAGCGGCCGCGACCAATTCAGCGATCAGTCGCTGAATTTTTTAGTGACTTAAAATTTCAATCACTGGTTGCTGGCGACTGGTAGCTGCGACCGGTCGCTGAACCGACATTCACCAAAAAAACAACTTTTGGTCGTGATCACTGGTCGCAGCCGCTAGCGACCAGCAAACGAACAGGGTTATCATCAACTACTGTGTCAAACAATCTATGTATTAATGTTATGATAGACATAGTTTAACTTAACCTCGAATCGAAGGAATTCTTCCAAGAGAACAATATTGATCACTAAAAGAAATCAGATATGCATGAAAACTATTGTATAGATTTAAAAAAAAACATAGAAAAATGTTTTTGGTCAAGTAGTTGAATATCATCTTTCGAGTTTGACTCTAGCGAGTTGTGTTTGTCTCACTTGATAATTAATATTGTAGGAGTTTTCGAAGATGAATTTCACCATATATCGGACTTTGTTGACCAATTGAAAAAAACTTCAAATATACAAATGAAGAAGAATATGTTGAATTCTTTTCTGTTTGGTGGTTAAGATGATTTAGTGACTCTGCACTCTGGCATTAAAAGTTTGACCCCTTTGTACCATGTAAGGTATATTAAAAAGGAATCTTATGGAGTGGTCAGACTTTGTTGACCAATTGTTTTAAAACTTCAAATATACAAATGAAAAAGAATATGTCGAATTTTTTTCTGTTTGGTGGTTAAGATGATTTAATGACTCTGCACTCTGACATTAAAAGTTTGACCCCTTTCTACCATATAAGGTATATTAAAAAGGAATCTTATGGAGTGGTCGGATTTTGTTGACCAATTGAAAGAAACTTCAAATATACAAATGAAGAAGAATATGTCGAATTCTTTTCTGTTTGGTGGTTAAAATGATTTAGTGACTATGCACTCTAGCATTAAAAGTTTGACCCCTCTCTACTATATAATAAGGTATATTAAAAAGGAATCTTATAGAGTGGATTTTTAGGTTATGAATCAAGTTTTTTATTTTTTTTGCCAACATTAGGTCACAACTGGCCGACCCATTAACCAAGTTCCTATATAATGCAGGAGGTGGGACTCGATCCATGGACGTGCAAGTACGCCTGTCTTTAGTGGACTTACCGTCTGCCACTAGGCTAAAGACCACTTGCGGTTATGAATCAAGTTTTGTCGATCTAATTATTAAAAAAAAAAAGAATATTTACAATAACACGTACTATTACATTTACATGTATAAGCCAAGATGTATTTGTCAATATAAACTACACATCCTCAACAGAAGTAACTATTGTTTATTGGTATCAATTGGATACAAATAATCAGATAAAGTTCTAAATCAACTCTCTTGCTCAATTATTAGCTTATGTTCTGTATCTTCATCAAATATATATTTCATATTTTTCTTGTTTTCTAGATTTTATGATGATACAAATTGCCAAATAATCAATTGACTAATTATTCTGTCTTCTGAAAGTGTGAAAATCACATTCTTAATGCAATGTTTAGGCTTTTAGAGCAGCCGGATGAGGTATGAATTTTCAGAAGATGACGATTGAATATGTATACTACTCTTTCCATTTTTTTAATAATTGATGTTATAGAAAAAAAAATTAGTTTTTTTTTTAAAATTGATGTTTCTAATACATATTCCACTTACAATTTATTCATTAACCCTCATTTTTTATTGTTTTCTTAAATATTTTACTTTTTATTTTTTTCAAGTAGCAAATTAACTCTTTTTTTTTTTTTTTGTCAACCAGCTAAAGCTGTTTTCATTAAATTAAATTGTTCTGGACTACAACATCATGATAATAGCACAGGTCATACAAGGCAAAAAGCAGAAAATAAAAGCACCAGGCGGAGACAAACTCAAACGTCCTGAGAGAGACAGATAGATTGTGGAAGTAAAGACCAGGAGCTTGAGACAACCCAGGGTTCTTCCTAGTTCGGTTGCCATCGAGGGCAGGTGAACTCTTGAGGTGGCTCTTTGAACACAATGGTCTTGAGCTTTGACAATACTTTTCTAGAATAGGAAAGCTTTGGGAAACAAACCTTTCCCAAGAGAAGGACAAACCTAGACCTAATTTCACCCTAAAGAGAATTAGTCTAGGAGAATGTCTTAAACCTAGATGATTACAAACCAAATTCGGCCTAAAACCCAAACAAGTAACTATGTCCTTTAAAGCTACTAAACATGGGATAAAAAGGAGAAAATGACTCATATTTCGTTGATAAAAACCAACCCAAAATTTTGGCCCATCAATAGACTAAATACTAATCTGACTATCACTCATAAGTTGGGACATGTCCTCTAAGGCCCAATTTAGTAAGTTAATAAGAGAGATTTTGTAATACCTTGTAATAGTTATAGACCAGAAGTCTGGCCCAATTAAGGATAAGATCCATGATGTGTATACATTTTCGCATATTTCATAGCTCTAATATATTTAATTTTTCATCCATATTCATAGCATACTCATCATTTTAGAGCTCTTTTTGGTTCATTTGCATCGTTTGCACCTGCATTGCATACATTGTGCATTTTGGTGTTTTTATCATGAGTTTTTGGACACATTGGGGACGAGATTATGCAAGGAGTAAGCAAGGATGGATGATTTGCAAGAGTTTATGGTTGACTCGGCCTAAATGCAAGAGTGGGAGGCCGAATCAAGAAGAGTTGCTAGAGTCATGATGTTGACTCGGGTCCGTTGGTGAAGTCATGTGGCCAACTCGGGTCCGTTGGTGAAGTCATGTGGCAAACTCGGGTCCGTTGGTGAAGTCATGTGGCCAACTCGGATCCGTTGGTGAAGTCATGTGGCCAACTCGGGTCCGTTGGTTAAGTCAGGTGGCCGAGTCAGTGAGAATGTGCTACAATTGATGTTGACTTGGGTTCGTTGGTGAAGTCACGTGGCCGAGTCAGAGTAATTTGCCTTGAGGAACCAATTGGAGCTGAGTATGATAGGAAGATTGATGAGTTAGCAGCTGAATCACATTTATTTTTTATCCGACTGACCCTCGGAGGTGAAGTCGCTTAGTGAAGTCAGATGGACTTTATGTTTTTATTGACTTTGACTCTTTAGGGTTTTGTTACTAAGGGTATAAATACCCCTCTTTGGTATTTAGAAAAAAAAATCCACGTTTTTATGCCTCTTTTGTGTTAGAACTGGTTTTCATTCTCTCTTTGTAATTTCCAGATCAAAACTTCTCCTTTTTTCAGTTTTTGAATGCAATTTTAGTTTCCAAATCAATCTTGTTTATCTTTGTCTTGCTTTATGATTATGTTGCTTGTTTCATTTTCTCTGCTTTTACCTTTGTTTATGGATTCTGAGTAGATTTCTAGGGTTCTTGAGGATGGGTTCGATTAGTGAGGAATCCTTAGTCTCCTGAATGCTTAAGCCTAGTTTTACATAGATCTCTTTTGTTTTAGTGTTCTTAATGCTAATTTCTCTTTGATCAATTGAGTTTAGATTCTGGGAATTTCCACACCCAGAAGGAGTTTGATGAAATTCATGAACCAACTAATTTCAGAGATTTGCATATCTAGCCTAAGAGATTAGTTGTCTAGAGTGTTTATTGGCTTTAGTAAGTTGTTTCTTCATGTCTTCTTGATTATAATTCGCTAATGAGAATTAGGTCTGATCGTAGTCTGGTTGAGATTGTTTGCCATGAGAATGGATTCATTTAATTGTGAACTTGTTGTCTAGAGATCATCTCTGTTTGAGTTTTGTTAGACATCTTTGATAGATTAAGGAGCTTCACTGATCCATGATTCCCATCCTTGAGACCTGTTTATCCTGTTGATTTACTCTTGTTGTTTAGTACTTTGTATCGTTTTGTTTCTGTTCTCCTTGTTGCAATTTGATTCTGGTTCTGTATTTCTGATTCTTGTTTGTTTATGTTGTTTATTAGTTTATTAGTTTATTTGCCTAATAGGTTGATTGTATAATCAATATCTGAATTGGCTTGAATTAGATAAGTTGAATCGCATCCTAATTGTTAGTTAATCTCCTATTGGATTAATTATTGCAATGATGATAATCCAGATATTTGAGAAATTATTAAGGAGCAGTTCACCCTAGCTGTAAATTTTCTAGCGGCGGCTGACAACATCTCCCTACTTTTCCTGGATGTCCGGTGACGGTGGTCGGAAAAGGGCTATCTTCGACAGCTTCTCGTGATTGAAGGAGAAGTATACTCGTCACTTGCCTCACAGAAGAGAGGGGTGAGAAAAAGACTCGCTTCAGGATCCATGGCTCTGTGCCGAACGGGATGGAAGGGAGGTACGGTGGTAGATCTCGCCGGATAGGGACCGACGAGACGTTCTGGGACACTTGGGCCCCGATGGAAGAACGAAGACACAAAGAAGAAGAGGAGGCGAAGGAGATGAGAGGTGGTTGCAGCAGCCTCAACTCCGGCGAAAGTAGGTGGTGGAGTAGATGTTGAAGGTATTCTCGTCCTCGGGAGATAGAGCTTCTACCGTCATCTCCGACCATCAATTTCAATGGAGAAGTTTGCCTTAGAAAAATGGAAGACAAACATGAACCAAAGTAAAAACGAGAAACAAAGGAGAGACAAGAAGTTAGGTGAAAGTGGAAGGAGAATATGGCAAGAAGTTCGACGCCGGCGGCAAAAGCCACTGTCAACGGCAAAGAAATGAAAGATAAAGGCATCCTCGATAATAGAGCTTGAGAGAAAATGATTTAACTTTTTGTGTTTTAGATGAAAATGGTTACAAGTAACAAATTAACTTAAAATGTCATTTCACCAAATTTCTTAATAATATTATTTTATAGTATTTCATAGTCGTTTCCTGTAGTTAATTAATGATGTTTACAGTTCACGGTTATTCCTCTTTAGCTTATCCTTTTAACAAAAAGTCACCATTTGACGAGAAAAAAAAAAGTCACAATTTCAATACTTTACTGTGAATATCGATCAATCTTTGCAAATATCATGAATATATATTTAGAGAGCTCTAAAATGCATATTTTCCACCAATCAACTTATAATGCGCATGACCTATGCACTTAGATGATCAATCTCTATCTGTGTCGCTTAAAGTAAATATATGGGCTTTTAACTATGTGTACATATAAAAAACTAGAAGAAATTTTCTCATAGCAAACAAAGGAACTGCAAGCCGTATAGCATTGCATATGTCTTATTTATTATTACATCCACGTTTTATATGTGGTACAAAACAGGACCAAAACAAACAAACCAATCTTTATTAGATGACATAGATGATTGGTATATAACTGAACAACAAAGAAACAATACAAACATTACTTCGAAACATTCAAATGATAATATTGAATTTAGAAAGGCCACTGACCAATAAAGTTACCAGGAGGATCATAGTTGCAAGTAATAAAGGTTCCACCATTATTGCATCTCACTTTTGCACATCCCATTCTTACCGAGTTTCTCCACACAACCTGAGTATAATGACCACATACTTCACCACTAGCACATGTGTTAGAACTATAATCATAGTCCATTTGTTCATCTACCCACAATTTAACTGCTTCAACACCTGACATGTCACCAGTGCTCTGAGCAATGTTCTCTCCATAGGGTCTATTGGTCGAGTGTTGCAAAGCACAGTCACCTTGACGCTGGTTCGCATAGTTACGAGCAAAAGCAGCCACTCTCTCGTCCCACGTTAAAGGAGCCACTCCAACCGCGGCTCGTGCTTCGTTGTGAGCTGCCAAGAAGTCTTGAGGACTATCTTGAGCTTTTAGGGAAACAATAAGAAGGAAAAAGGTTGTGGCAATGAATAGGATTTGAGATGGGTTAAATGTTTTCATCTTTTCTAGTTTTTGATGTTTATGATTTCTAATTTTTTGTGGTTTGTAGAAGTGAGGATCGTATAATTTATATAGTACTTCTGCATCAACACATGTTGAATCTTTTATATTTCGAAAATAATCACTTGTAATTTTTTATAATGGTAATTTGTTTTCCACAAAAATTTATAACTAATATATAATCTATAAGTTAGAAATCGTCTTCGATCGCATATAGTAGGCCAATTGATGAATTGCCCATACTTATATAATTATCATAAAATTTAGAGTAAGTTGGAATTGTTTATCTAATATGTGGTGAATAATGATGCCTGTTCAAAGTTTGTTTTCTTTATTTCCATGATGGCTAAAAGTAATATGTTTCAAACAATTTACGTATTAATGTTAATATAGTCTAACTTAATTAACCTCGAATTGAAGAAGTTCTTTCAAGTGAACAAAATTGACTAAACAAAATCAGATGCATGAAAACTATTGTGGATATCAACTTAAAAAGACATTTGATATATAAAAATGAAAAAAGATTTTTGACTGCGACACGTTATGTTACATGTGATAAATAAGCCAAGACGTAATTGTCAATATAGCCTCCACATCCTCAACAAAAGTAATTATCGTTTATTGGGTTATAAAGTAGGTCAAATTGAAGATAAAGCTCGACATCTCAATTCATGTTTTTGTTGTTTTTTCGATATATACCTCATATTGTTCTTCTTTACTCGATTATCCTTTGGGTTATGATTTGATACAAATTGCTAAACTTAGGTTTCGATCGTTTTAAACGACAATTTGATACACCAACTAAAATATATATATTAATACCTTACTGACAGTATCTATTAATATCTTGCTGACAGTATTAATTTCCACGTATAATTAGTCTACATTTGAAAATGAGAAAATCACATCCTTAATGCAACGCGTAGGCATTTAGAGCAGCCGTATGACGTATGAATTTTCAAACGATGTCGATTGAATACATATTGTTTATATTAATTCGTGTAATTAATAAATGATGTTTACAGTTCACAGTTATTCCTGTTAAGCTTATCCTTTTAACAAAAAGTCACCATTTCAACACTGTACAGTGAATATCGATCAATTTTTGCAAAGAGACTACAAAGGTGTTAATCTCAAAGGCATATTTGCTACCAATCAATTGCTTTTTCTCGGAAGAAAAAAAATTGATAATTTGGAATGAATACGTGGAGAAAATCACTTAGCCAAAAAAGATTTTGCGAATCGCTGTTCTAAATTGAAAACCGTGATGTATAGATGAAGATGATGACCATTTACTAATGACACATATACTGGAGCTATGACTTCGATGGATTAATCTTTAGGGTTCTGTACTAAATCTCTTAACCTTGTTTTTTTGTGTTTAAGCTCTTTTGAAAATTAATAGATTACAAGCTCTTAATTTACAGAGGAATATAAACTTGTTAAACTTTTATATATAGTTAAATTTTCTAAAATTTATTTTCCAAATTATGTCGATAAACTAATAGTTATATTAAGATATTATGATCTCAGCGTTATTAATTCATTGTTATTTGACTGTACGTATACGTAAAGTAATAATTATCACAACATAATACGCACACAACATAATATTAATATATAAATCAATATACAAATAAATTAAAGGAATCACCATATATATCGATGACAATTTATTGAAATTATAGAAACATAAGTCCTCTATAGGGACAAGTTTTATTCTTCTGCGTGGATCAACATATATATTACTTAGTAAGGCTTACGACCAACGATATTACCAGGAGGAGAGTAGTTGCAAGTCACAAAAGTCCCACGACCATTATCACACTTAACTTTAGCACACCCAACCCACTGTGTACTTCTCCACACAACCTGAGTATAGTGACCACATTGTTTTCCAGGACGACACGAGTTTGAGTCGTAGAAGTAATCATTCTTCTCGTTGACCCACAATTTCACTGCATCAGATCCAGACATATCACCACTGCTCCATGCCAAGTTTTCACCGTAACGTCCACCTGAGTTTGAGTGAATGAGTCTACAATCCTTCCTTCTTTGTTGAGCATAGTTCATGGCGTATCGCGCCACGTCAGCATGCCATCTTAAACCAGCCACACCAACTGCTGATCGAGCACGATTGTGTTCTCTGAGGTAATCTTGTTGCCCGTCTTGTGCTTTCACAGAAACTGCAAAAGTTAAAACAAGAGCTATAGCCACAAAAATTAGGGTTTGAGACATCTTCATTTTTGTTGTTGTTGTTGAGCTCTTTTAGTTAATTTGTGTTATGTGTTTTTAGGTTAGAAACGAGGGTTTATATAGAGTTTAAGATGAAGTTAATTTATAGAGAAGTTATAACCATTGCGAGATCTTGACCAGGCAAATACACAATTCTAATAATTTTGTTTTCTGTAATCTTCTTTACCAAGTCAATAATCTTCAAGTTTTACAGTATTAAACGTGCAAGAAAATTTATTCAAACATTTCCATATAGGTACGTATGCTATTGTTTATTATTATTATGAAGATACGTCAAAGCAAAACTAAATAAATCATTAGAATATAATTCTCGTCCGCGTTGTATATTTTATACTCTAAATAATTTATATATTTTATGCTAATTAATTACAATGACTTTTACTTACTCAGGTAAATTCATAGTTATCTTATTAGATTACGTGTTTTATGTGGAATCTGGTTTTCACCAATGTGGCGTAGTAAGATCAATGATCTCTTTGTCATTGTTATAAGATTATAGTCAAATAAACATCGCTTAGTTATGAGTAAGGTCGATTTCGATCTAGACAATATAAACAAAGCAACGATGCATGGCTAACAAAACTATATATCAAGTATATTTTATATCTACTCAAGTGATTTGTTCAACCACTTGTTTACTCAAGTAATTTTAGTCTAAGTCTAGTTCTAGCTCTGCTGTCTTCTGCACCAAAATTTAAAAATCAAAGAATAGCATATTCCTCATGTGATATTATTACTCGGAGTTTCATCGAAGTGTTTGAGCTATAAACCAAATCTTATTAATAAATTATATATGTGATTTCAATTTAAAATCAATAAACAATCAGTGTCGGCTTAAGAGGCAGGGCGGTCAGTGCGATCGGCTTGGGCCTAAGGCCCATCAACTTTTTTTTTAAATTGTTTTAAATATTTTTTTTGTTTTCATTGATATATAAATATTTATATAAGGCATTCACAAAAACTTTTTACAGAAAAAAAGACCCAATTTTTTATAAACATTAAAAAGGGGCCAAAAAAATTTTAGACAGCATAAAAAAGCCCAAAAGTTTTTCTTAAAAACTTAACAAATGCCCAAAAATAGTTAAATAATTGGAAAATAAACCAATTTTTTTTGCCCAGGGGCCTACAATAGTTTTGAGCCGGCGCTGTTAACAATGACTAGATTGATAATCCTTAAATTATGTATATTAGATTAGATTTACCCCGTAATATGTCATCATCTAAGATTATATCATTATTAAAACATCCATTAATATTTTATAAATTTACTATTACACTGGTTATAGTACATGTACAGGGTAATCATCATCACGACATAATCAAAAACAAAACAATACACAACACAAAGTAATCACCATATAGACATATCATGATAGATGATGATCATTTATTAAAATTATAGAAACACAAGTCCTCTATGGACAACTTTTATTCGTCTTCGTGCATCGACATATATATATTACTTAGTAAGGCTTCTGGCCACGAATATTACCAGGAGGAGAGTAGTTGCAACTCACAAAAGTTCCACGACCATTATCACACTTAACTTTAGCACACCCAACCCACTGTGTACTTCTCCACACAACCTGAGTATAGTGACCACATTGTTTTCCAGATCTGCAAGTGTTATTATTGTGGAAATAGTCCTTCTTCTCGTTGACCCACATTTTCACTGCATCAGATCCAGACATATCACCACTGTTCCAGGCCAAGTTTTCACCGTAAGGCCCACCTGAGTGAATTAGTCTACAATCCCCCTTTCTTCGTTTAGCATAGTCCATGGCGTATTGCGCCACTTGACGATGCCAATTTATATGAGCCACACCAACTGCGTCTCGAGCACGATTGTGTTCTCTGAGGTAATCTTGTTGCCCGTCTTGGGATTTCACCGGAACTGCAAAAGCTAAGACAAGAGCTATAGCCACAAATATTAGGGTTTGAGACATCTTCATTTTTGTTGTTATTGTTGTATGTGAGCTCTTTTAGTTTGTGTTGTGTGTTTTAGGGTTAGAAACGAGGGTTTATATAGACTTTAAGCTGAATTTGATTTATAGAGAAGTAATAACACTTGCGAGATATATAATAACACACTTGTAGTAATTATATTTTCTTTTATCTTCTTTACCAAGTCAATAATCTTCAAATTGTCCCTTGAGTAAATTAAATTACACACAATGATTTGACAGAAACAAGTTTTACAGTATTAAAAGTGCCAGATATTTTCTTCAAATCTTTCCATATAGGCACGTATGGCATTGTTTATAGTTATTATGCAGATACGTCGAAGCAAAACTATACAAATCATCAGAATGTATCAATATAATAATCCGTTTCCGTGTTGCATATTTTATCCTCTATACATAATTTCTATGGTTTATACTAATTAAATACAAGGACTTTTACTAAGTCAGGTAAATGCATATAGATAAGGTTTATTAAAATAACTGTATCATTAAAAATCTGGTTTCTACCAATGAGGACCAATTATCTCCTTTTATTTTTAAACCATTTGCAATATTGTTAAGATTAGTCAAATAGACATCAGTTAGTTATGAGTAAGGTCGATGTCTAGACAATATATTGTTATTATATGGGAATATGGAACAAAACATATACTATGACTATTTGTAAGAAGTGATTACTCCTAATCGATCTTCTAATTACATTTTTTCTTAAGATTTTTTGGATTTGAAATTATGATTGAGTTTTGAAAAATGATTGAAGAAAGTAACGATCTTTTAATTTAATCCATTTATGAGTTATGTTTTATATTTACTCTAGAGATTTGTAGTTTTATATCTGAAAATTTAAAAGCTAATACGAAGCGATTTTTTGTGGTCATTACTACATACCACAAATACGACTTCATGATTATTTTAATAAAATAACGTGTGTAACATATCTTTGTATTGGTTTTTACTTGGTGATTATTGTAAGAAATCTTCAGTTTTTTAAAGTAAGTTATGTTCATCATATCGTATTTTTCTGTTTTAACGTCGAAAAAGACATATTGTGCAAAAAAAAAAAAAATTTGGTAACTAGAGAAATTTTAAGAAAACTAAATCCTACAAAATTTTTATTTTATATTATAGAATCATTTTTCTGGTTACAGTATTCTACATCATTTAAATTATTTTAATGGATCTATAACAATAGCTTTAAAAATTCAACTAACATTCATTTTAGATAACACAAAATAATCTAAACTATTTTTCTTTTCTACACATATCCAGTAGTATAATATTATTTTGGTTATCTTATTTACACTTAATTTTGTAAATAATATTTTTAAAATATTATATATCATACTATTTGCACATATCCAGTAGTATAACATTAATTTGGTTATCTTATTTTGTTGGTATATAATGACAATAACACCTTTATTGAATTAAAATTCGTAAAAAGAAAAAAAAAAGTTAATGTATTAAGTCAAACTAAAAGAAAAAAAACTGTATAAAGCTAAAAACAAATTGAGTTCGAGAAAATACAAAAACTGAAGTGGCGAGAATCCCTATCGAATCAAATTCTATGTAGCAGAAAACCCAGCTAATTAATGTTACGTCAACTAAATCATATATACGACAAGACCTATAAAACTACGAAAACACCTTTTACCATATGAAATGAACCGTTTTTAATTATAGGAACGTTATTGTCATTATATACCAATAAAATAAGATAACCAAATTAATATTATACTGGATATGTGCAAATAAGATATATGGTATAAATTAATATTATACTATTTTTTTTTTCTTCACATATCAAGTAGTATGATATTAATTTAGTTATCTTATTTACACTTAATTTTGTAAACATGTTATGGTTTTTTTTAAAAGTGATATATTTTTGTTGAATATTTTTTTATTTTTCTATTATAATGATCTCTAATTACGAAATAAAACAAAAAATAATAAATATGATTTCCTTAGTATATAAAAGAGATACATATAAATCACTCTCTTGAATATAGTTACCGTATCAATCTATATACTTTTTTTTTGTTCAACATTGCAATATGCCTAAGCAATATCGATATGTTTATCATCATATCCCTTTTCAATCTAAATACTTCTAATTAAACTATTTTGGAATATGATTTTCCATAAGTATCTTTATGTTGATTTTATTATGAAAGTTTATTATATTTCTTACATCTCAACAATGGAGAAACACATTCATTTTTAAAAAATAAGAAATGTGAATATTGTTTGCTTCATATAAGAAAAATACATGAATCATAGAATCACTCGTACAAAACTCGTGCATATTCTAAACATGCATATCAAATGCTAATGTCATATTTTGTTTTTCTTTTCATTCCAAATGACCGTAACAAAACTATTTTTGGATTAGAAAAATTCACTTAATCTTCGCTCTTTAAACTCAATTATTTTTGGTCTCTCACTTCTTGAAAGATAATTATCATTTCAAACAGTTTTCATTTATAAAAATTATATTATGGAATTAATGTTATTTCTCATCATTTTATTTTTTATTACTTTTGTTTTGATAAAAGTTGTTGTCATATTAAATCTCATTATATAAAATAGTCTGATTGTATCATTAGAACTCTGATTTTTACCAATGAGTCCTTCTCTTTTCAAATCATTTGCAATATTGTTAACAATACTTTTATCAGAGCTGAAAAAACTATCAACTAGCTATATTGTTATGTGAAAGAAAACATATACTAATGACTTTGGTTCTCAAAGTAAAATATTACAATTGTGACATTCTCGCAATTGTATAACATGATGCGCTAATTACCTCTATCAATAATGTGCTTTGGGATCATAATTTTGTTTTTTTGTCACTAATGATCATAACACTTTCTATTAAAAATTTTATACCAATATAAAGTATAGCAGTAAATGTTTTCACGTCCTACATAAATAGTAAAATTATTCAAGTGACTAAATAATACGCATACTACATTTTTTTAATTAACATACTACATTTTTTTAATTAACATACTACATTATTTATTGAAAACAGAAGTTTTTCTTTTGTTAGTCAAATCACTGTAGCATACAAGGTTATCGAACTAAATGGGTGTGAAACTAACACTCAGGATGTAATAAACTATTCTAATTCAAGCCAAATAGATGAGATGATTATCTAACAACCTAAAACAGAGAATTAAGATACAAATGATAAGAAACATAAATTAAGGCAAAGCATAAATAAAACAGCAAAATCTACAGAGCAATAAACAAGGGCAATGACAGCAAAGCAGGTACAAAACAATGAAGAAGTTGGGTTCATGAGGAAGAAATGATCATAGATTTCAACTCAATCTTGGTTCTCAAGAACTCATCTAACAAACTACTAAGCAGATCTAAAGCCTAGGATTCAAGAACATAACAATCAAGCCATTCTCATGATCATGA